>JALNQF010000768.1:0-14639 GCA_028456385.1 Ophiosphaerella korrae | reverse complement strand
TGAAAAAGGGCTTTTCTGAAAGCCTCAGTATCCCTCTCCAACAAGGCCCTCACATGGCCGTTACGAAAAAGCCTTTTTATCAAACTGCTATAACCTCCTTCAAATCTGACAGTACTTTATCTGCGAGTCGCGCATTTAAGCGAGTCGCGCACCCCAAATCACATACAAAAAATAGCCGTGTACAAGAATCTATCTCCACTACGACGCGATAATAGTCTATAGAATTGATATAGTAGATAGATAGGGGCATAATCTATAAGATTTGAAATTTTTAAAAGATTTAAATATGTAGTAACTACCTGTAAGCGCAATAATAATCTATTACGTAATTAGTGTCTCAGCCTACTAGAGCGTAGCTAGAGCATAAGTGCATGTAGTCCTAACGAATACAACGCCTTCTACAGAGGGTTAGTCTCCGTGACAAAGCCCGGTGTAATTTTCATCTGCTATACTGCAGATAAAGAGAGCCGTAGTGTCGTGGCAGGCGCTTATTAGACAATTTCTTGCATACCTATCAGGCTCTACAAGGGTAGGCTGATTGGTATGCAGTCCTCACACTCAATTAAGCCTACCACGTTGTCATTACTTTCCCAAACACTAGCTAAGGGCAATCGCTGGATTCGTCCGGAAATCATAAGGCAACAAGTTTTTTCATGAGGCTGAGATAAAACTTTACATATAAACTACTCGAGAACGTTCGCTAAATTCAATCCCTAGCCTTTCCGTTGGATAAGAGTTACACTAAGAGCCTTTAGATTTGCATAAACTCCCATTGAAGAGCTCGGATATAGAGCGAGTCAAATTTCTAGAAATTAGTAAGCATTACTCTGTTTATACTCAGTAAGTAAGTAACGGCTAACGTGAGAGTGTTCTTGTAGCCAATGTCTAGCAGATAGGGTCTACTAGCTAGAATGAGATTTTGGAGGCTAGTGGCTTCAAGTACAATCATGACTAGCAGTGCTAATAAATTGTAGAGGCGTGATCGTCCAAGAACACAGCTTGTGTAAGAAGAAGCCTGTGAATGGGCAATGTTTTGCTGACTAAAAGATATAGCTTCACATCCTTGAGGGCAGTTGCAAATGCCCCAGACGTACTTCGAGGTCATATCCTTAGTAAATTTAATATCCCGCCTGTTCTACTAAACAGAGTCTGTCTTGAGTCGAATGGCATCTCTAGTTGCGAAACCTGTGCTGGACCACGATGGTAATCTTGCACATTACAGTAGGTCCTAACAACTCCGTCAGTGCGAACATAGTTCAAGAATCATCTACAAATCACTGGTCTCGCTTCGTTGTCAAACAAGTGCACAAGAAACTGCGCCCGAAACGCAGCTTCGTCCAACACCATACGACTTGGGAGAAGGAAGATCCCGGAGAAGGGTACCGGCCGAATACGCACATGCCCAATCCATGGCCCAGTGTCGATTCAACATGGTCGGGAATGGTATGAGATGGGGTTTTTTTAAACCATTGGACACCTCATAGTACAACAATACTATGCTTCGACCTTCCCGAACACGTGCAGTTGGCAATTCACTCAGCATTAACATCCAACAAGGACAAAATTAATTACTCTGATCCGTATTCTCTCTTCTCGGTCCTTTGTTACGAACTACTCTCCCCCTCTACGATAACTCAGTCTGGTCAATGAGGAATCATATCTGTGAGTTGGAGGCAGTGCGTTAAATTTGGAACCCTTTATATGCTAGCCGTTTGACTAACTATCGTAGAACACGATTGCAAGAACTTGATTATCCCCCTCCTGCACGAAATTGCAAGGTATGTGATCCACGTTAGTGAAACGCTGGCTGTAGCATCGGAGACTGTCAAAGACCTTAAGCAACAACAACAACAACAAGACTTTATGGCCGTGCATTCTCAAAAGGACAGGTATTGGAGTGGGAGTCAGAGCCCCTTTCAGTTCCCGCTACGAATTCTTCAGGGCCTCCTTTCACGATCCGAATCGAATAAGGCACGGCTTCACAACGAAATCATGCTGGTAGGTTATAAATGATCAACTGGTGCAAGAAAATTGGAGCAAGAGATGAGAGCTGGGACGGTGGTCAGAAGTGTCCTATAGCCTAGTGTCCTGAGATTAGCACTTTGTACTCCTACCGTCTAGTTAAGGCGGTCTGCACTTAGACACTGCGTCAGCAGGCGCTCGTATTGTCACAATCGATGGCATACTGTCTGGAAGCATTGCGCACTGTAGCCTTACTCCCTCAGTAGAGCCGCGAGCTGACCAAGAAAATTTACTAGGCCTTCCACACCGCCACGCAGCGGGATAGCAAAATCCAAGTACAGATTGGAGAAGAAGCGACGAAGAAGACCACGGCGATGAAGGCGATTGCAGTCGCCACCATGACATTCTTGCCTGCTACTTTCGTCTCGGTAAGCTTGCCTGACTGAATGCACGTATAGGACACGTAGCTCTGACTGATTTTGTCTTTTATAGTCAATTTTCAGTATGTCGTTCTTCTATTTCGAGCCCTCTTATGCTGGCGAGGGAGAATCCTTCACGGTGTCTGAAGAGTTCTGGATGTATTGGGCCCTCACAGCGCCTTTATCTATCGCTGCATTTGGTTTGTGGATTTTCTGGGACGGAAGGGTTGGGCAAGAAGCAGTAAGCCTGTTACGGGTCTTATAGAGCGCGATGCACAGTTAATCTGCAGCTACTGTGAATTTGATTTCCATCTAAGCTCAGCTTGTATAGTTTCTGCCGCCGTATGGTTTCCGCTATCCCCCACCAACACGCTTCACAATTGAATTCTCACGATTTCTACAACACTGCCTATTAACAATGGATCATTGAGACTGCTGTGTAATCAGCATCCAGGATTATAATGCACGTATTTTACTATATAGATCACTGATTTGCCACAGCGAAGCTTCGAGCATCTTCTCGACTAAGTGATGCGATAGCTACTTATGGAACTATGTTTTTTTTTCAGGATGCGCCACTTAGCCTCGTCAGAATCAGGTGAACGCCTCGATCACCCTAACAAGGATGACGGCCGACCCGCTCCGGCCAGAACCTTGCGCCGGAGGCGATGGTTTGTACATATACAATAGCTGACGAGGAGAGTGCTGTGTGCAGCTCTGAATAATGTAGAGTCTTGCCGAGCATGGCCACCATCACAGCTCCGCTAGTACTCATCCCTCACGAACATGAACAATCCAAAACTCCTTACAACCCTCACAGGTCGAACCAAAGCACCTCTCTACGGCCCTGGAGATTGCAGTGCTCATGTAAGGAGCCGCTGGCTATTTGACCGTACCACAGCTGTATCACCAAACCATGCAGACCTTTCCGCCTTCGTGCGCGCTTGCAACGACGGCGTTGCGCCAGTGACGCTCAACCCACTTTCCGAAGCGCAGGCTTCGATTTCCGGGGCCGACCGCATTCCGCCTTATCCTGTACCTCTCCTATCTCACCGTATCCCGTTCAACGAGCCGAGACTAGATCTCGGCTGCTGCTTGGTCTAGGAATTGGCGCTGGTGGGCTCGAGAAGGGATAGGGACGTGGTGGGCATGACCAGGTCTTTCATTCGGCGATTAGCAGAGAGGACAACGGCGGATTTCGGGGCTTGAGGGCGATGTGAATGGTATGTCTTCGTGTTGTACGTGTCGCTGGGCGTCGGACCGCACGCGAAGTTGCACGATGGCTGTGTCGAGCGGTTCGGACGCGTTAGCTGACTAAACAAGCGCCGAGCCCTTGGAGTGTTAACACTGCTCCCAATCCTTGTGTCGGATGTAGTAATATTCCGAGCGCTTGCGCGATCCGCACAGCCGCATACCTTACAGTAAGATACCCGCGGAGGTATGACGTGAGAGGTACGGGGTCACCTCCGATTAGCGAGGATCGGTGACTCGCTTCCGCTAGAGGTACCGATCGGCATGCGACGCTGTATCAATTTCCCCGCGATAGCGCGCACAAGGCTAAAGATAACTTGCAGGCATTAGAGTAAGGTTTTAAGGCTAGTATAAGACTGTTTTGAGAAAATCTGGAGCGAAAAAGACGTAGTGTTGGTGCTGTAGGATGGGAAGTCTGTTACGCCACGATAGAAGGCGCTTCACAAACTAGGCGCGGAGACGACAATACAAACATAATTTATAGGGAAGAGCTAATAATAGACATTAGGATTAGCTACAGCAGATTATTCTTATAAAATTATAGCTATATTCGTTGTGCGCGTGGTCTTTCTAGGGGTTGAGAGTCCAAGTACCCCTTATTTGTCCCGCCACACCGTACGTCCCGCAACCCCGGGATTAACCTTATGTCACAAGAAATCAATGATCCTTACAAGGGATCAACGATCTTCGGCGCAATACGAAGCTCTACAACCGGAGCTAAGATCAGATAAGCACGGAACCTGAACAGAACAGGAGGAACTAAAAGATCCAGTGATCTCACGCAGATATATAAACTATCTCTTTTGTAGTTACTTAGAATCAATATGTTACAGCAGTAACAAGGGAAACCGAGATGGAACCAATCAGTCCACGCTCAGCTGCTGACGAAGCATGGGATGAGCGGGGTAACGACCTATGGGACAACGAGTTCGATTGGGAAGCCAACCACAACATGGACACGTAACGGATTCGTGAATTCGCGATCTTGGCAAACACGAAGCCACGAAGCCATCATGTAACGAATTCGTGAATTCGCGATCTTGGCAAAAACGAAGTAACGAAGCCGCCAAGATATCATTACTATATAGTTAGTAGCAATGCGCATCGTTAGGATGGCATCGGCAATTCAATCCCTTGACCACGGAACGCCAATACAAGACAGTTGCAAAACATCTTCTATTGTTCACAGTTATTGCAGATTACCCCCGAGCTTTCACTATTACCTCGTGATCCACCAACCCCCTTCAAGACAGGCACCTGTAGTCGACGACAGGCGGCCCGTTACACCTTGCCGATTTGGTTATTGCGAGAAGCGAAGCGTAAGTAGCGCGCGGTCTAGCTAACACGATGGCAGAAAGTTCAACTAAAAAAGGAGGTAAAGCACCTCTAAGCAGTTATAAGTTAGACGACACAGTATAGAGAGACGTCAAGAACTACATAAACGACCTAATCTCCGAAAAAGAAGATATAAAGATGGTAATCGACGCCTTAGAAACACAGAACAAGGAACTATAAGATCATGCAAAACAGAACAAAGCACAAATTAAAGCTATTATCGAAGGACAAAACTAGATAGAACTAATCACGCAACGCCTAGAGATAAGCGCGACAAAGAAACTACTAAAGATACCTGTACTTAAGAAGTTTAATAGAATAAGGGAAAAACTAAGACCCTTTATTGCATCAGCACAACTCTAGATAGATGTATAAGCACCACACTTTAACACAGAAGAAAAGAAGGTAATATATATTAGATTGCACCTTAAAGAAGACGTAATAAGATAGTACGAGCCTTATTAGACAGATTATACGACATACTCTCTAATAATACAAAAAGACGAAACTAGAGCTATCTTTAGAAGTTACGAATACTTTACTAAACGAATAAGAGCAGCATTTAGGGACACGGATGTTACCCGACAAGCCAAAGAGTAACTAGAGAAGCTTACATAGAATTAGAGTATTCTAAAGTACGTATTATAGTTTAAATAACTATTACAAAATATAGAATAGAACGAGTTAGCCTTGATATTACGATTTAAACAAAGACTTAACTCTAAAATCTAATACAAGATAATATATATAGAGAAACCACGAACACTAGAAGCCCTAAAGCAACAAGTAATATAAATTGACGATGATCTTCGAGAATAGAAGAAGAACAAATATAGAGGTTACACCTAGAACTATAATAAGGGAGACCCTATAGTCCTTAACGCTAACAAGGATAGAAAGAAGAAAAAGAACAAAGACTTTACGTACTTTAACTGTAGCAAACCAGGCTACTATGCAAGGAATTATAGATCTAAGTTAAAGAAGGACATAGCATATTATAAATGCGGAAAACTAGGATACTTTATAAAAGACTACAAGAATAAGGACCTAAAGAAAGAAACTTAGTTAAAAACGACTAAGAAGAAGAAGGAAGTACTACAAGCACAGGCTAAACCTTAGGAGAAAGTAGCTAGGAGTAAAGAAGCACAATATGCAATACTCTATTAGACCTTTTGTTATAACAACAACTACTACATACATCTTTCTAGTAAACAAAGAGTAGTATAGTTCCTATAGAAGTATAGATATAGAGTAGTAGTAATAAAAGAAGATAGAACAAAAGCTTAGCTAAAAGACATAGCCTAAGTAATAGACCTACTAATAGAAGATTTAGAAGGGGAAGAGCCCCTAGTACTATTAATCTAGGCCGATAGACTAGCACTAGATAAAGAGACTACTACAGCTCTCTCTAAAGGACTGCGAGGAAGTAAGAGATAAGTTAGTATAAGAGACATAGAATATGCCTAGCTAACAATACATAGTTATAATAGCTATACTACAATAGATATAGAGGAACGAGACAAAGAATAGAAGTTCGTTTAGAAATACTTACTAGTTATAAGTATAGAGGAAGCGTACAAAGACTAGAAAGAATGCAATCTTAAAGAAATAAAGTTTATACTATTTTAAGAATAGATAAAGTAATACATAGTTGTAGTAGGAAGAATACCTATATAAAAAGAATAGTAATACCTTGCAAGAAAGACGCGATAGATTAATAAAGCCTATACACTAAGAGTACTAGTAGTATACTATATCCTAACAATAGATACACCTAGTAGAAGCAAATACTAAGAAGGGGATAACAAAATAATAGACCTAAAACATCTAGCACACTTCAAAGCATTATAGATATTATACCTAGACAAGAATTGTATTATATATAGAAACCCTAAAGTAAACAATAACGCATAGCCTATAAGGAGAAGAGGCTATAACTATACAAGAGTAATTATAGTAGAAGACATCTAAGGATAGGAAATAACCCTAGAAGACAGATATATAGTAGTAAGACCTAGCCTAAAATTATCTAAGAAATGCGTCTAAGGAGGACTATAGTACAAATACATATACGACAAGTATCTAAAATACAAAAAATATAAACTTAAAGTAGGCCTATAGCCTTAGAAAGATAGACAATTCAATAAATTACTAAAGCAAGAAAGGCTAGAAGGTATAAGAGGCCTATACATTACAAAAATAGGTATATACTAAGGAAAGAAAGTACGATTAATAATTAATAGTAGAGCTACGAGAAACTTTATATCAAAGAAGTTTGTAGAAACACAGGGAATAAAGTATATAACAAAGAAATACCCTTAACAACTAAGTACGATTAAAGGAAAACTATTTTAGGAACTAATACAGTTCAAGACAGTACCTTTAACACTAAGGTTAGAAGGACTAAAAATCTAGAATATAGTTATAGATATAACAACAATCAATAATAAACAAGACATAATATTAGGTATGCTATAGTTACAGATAACTAACCTATACATTAATTAGAGAATAGGAAAAATTAGTTACAACAAAACAGACATGCTAAAAGCTAACATAAGCACTTGTAAAGGAGAATTCCTAAAAGAATATAAGAAATAGGAAAAGCAGCTTATAGAGCCAGAAGATTACCTTCTAAAACACTAACTATAGGACTTAGTAATAGAACTAGAAGAAGAAAAGAACGTAGAATAGAGCCTAGTCTACTAAAAAATAGAAGAAGAATCTAAGATTAAACGATTATTTATACAAAATGCAATAAAGAAAGGATAGATAAGAGAATCTAAATCCTTAGTAGTATATAGATTAATATTTATAGACAAAAAAGGGATAAGTAATAAAAGACCCTACGTAGATTTTAGAAAAACTAACGCAATTACAAACAAGAACTAATACCTACTACTACAAATAGATAAAATACAAGATAGGCTACAAAAAGTAAAGATCTTTACAAAACTAGATATACAAAACGCATACTACTAGATTAGAATTAAGAAAGGAGACAAGTAGAAAATAGCGTTTAGAACACAATATAGACTATACAAATACTTAGTTATACTATTTAGCTTAACAAATACACTAGTAGCATTCTAAGAAAGAATTAATATAGTACTAAGAGAGTACTTAGATATATTTACATTCGCATACTTAGACAACATCCTTATATTCTTAGAAGTAGAAGAAGAATACGTGCAACATATACACAAAGTGCTAAAGAAACTAGTAGAAGCTAAAATATTTCTTAAGATAAGAAAATGCGAGTTCTATACAAAGGAAACAGATTTCCTTAGATTTATTATTAAACTAGGAAAAATTAAGATTAACCTAGAAAAGATTAACTTAATTAACGAATAGCCAACACTAAAGAACCTAAAAGAGGTACAACAATTTTATAGGCTAGCTAACTTTTGTAGAAAGTTAATAGTAAGATAGTCTAAAGATATAGAACTAATAACAAGACTTATAAAAAAGGACATGCTATTTAAATAGATAAAAGAATGCGATAAAGCATTTAACAAGATTAAAAAGAAGTTTATAGAAAACCTAGTTATTAGAATGTATAACCTAGACCTACTAGCAATAGTAAAAACAGACGCATCTAACTTAGTCTACAGAATAGCACTAATGCAAGAAGACCTAGAGACTAAAAAGGAATACTTAGTTAAATACTTCTCTAAGAAGATAAAAACAGTAGAACTTAATTACCTAATCTATAACAAAGAGATACTAGCAATCTATAAAGCATTTAAACAATAGAGAGTATACCTACAAGGAGCAAAGCACTAGACGAAGGTTTATATAGACTATAAGAATCTTATAGGATTTATAACAAATAAAGAATTATTACAACGCTATACAAGATAGTAGGAATACTTATTAACATTTAACATAGAAATTATACACACAAAAGGGAAAGACAACTAATTTATAGACGCTCTAAGTAGAAGACTAGACTTATAAAAAGAAGTAAGCGCTACTAGTATAGTTCTAGTCAAGAACGAGGAAGGATATTTAGTCCTAAACACACCTAAGATAGCTACAACACTTAAGAGGATAAGCAACAAGCTAAATAAATAGATTTAGAAAATAACACAAGAAGTATCTAAAGAAATAGAGAAACTTAAAATCTAAGATAGATTTGTATAAGTATATAGAAGAATATATATTCTAGGAAAAATTTAAAGGGAATTTATACGACAATTCTATAAATTACTAGTATATAGTTACTAAGGTATTAAGAAAATATTAGATAGACTACTACAAGATTACTACATTCTAAAAGCAAGACAACTAGTAATAGAAGTACTACAAGACTATACAGAATATTAAAGGAATAAATATAATAGACATGTACTATACAAAATACTACAACTAGTAGAAGTACTAGAATAACTATAGAGAGTTATTACAATAGACTTTATTACAAAGTTACCTAAGTCTAAAGATCTAATATTAGGAGTTAAATACAATAGAATCCTAATAATAGTAAACAAACTTACAAAGTACACATACTTTAGACTATACAAGGAAAAAAGTAGGATAGAAGTTGCTACACACTAGGTTCTAGGAACTGTAATTAGTTAACACAGACTACTAGATAAGATTATTATAGATAGAGATGTATAATTTACATCAAAACTATAGGGAACAATAATAGTACAATTAGGAATTAAATATACAATGTTAACAGCATACTACCTATAGATAGACAGATAATTAGAACGTATAAATTAAACAGTAGAACAATACCTAAAATACTACCTTAATTACAACTAGAATAACTAAGTACAACTACTACCTATAGCATAACTAGCATATAACAGCGTAAAGAATACAGTAATAGGAGTAATACTCTTCTTCGCAAACTACGGATTTGAGCCTAATATATACTAGACACTAAGAAACTAGACATCTTAGTCTCTAAGAGGAGAAAACTTCGCTAACAGACTTAAGAATATATAGGATTAACTAAGATAGGACGCAGAATTCCTATATAATCGTATAGCTAAGTACTACAACAAGAAGTATAAAGAAGGACCCTAATTTAGAGAGGGAGAAAAAGTATAGTTAGTACGAAAAAATATTAAGAGCAAGAAACTAAGTTTAAAATTAGACTACGTTAAGATAGGACTATACAAAATCAAGAAAGAAGTTACGCTAGTTATATTTAAATTAAAGCTACTAAACAAAATAAAGATATACTTAACTTTCTACGTAGTACTACTTAAGACAGTACTATAAAACGCAGAACTACTAGTATACGAAGTAGACACGTATAGAGAACAAGAAGAATAGGAAGTTAAAGAAATCCTAGTACACTAGTTCTGTAATAGCAGGAACTACTATATAGTAAAATAGATAGGTATAGATAAAAAAGGACAACTATAGGAAGAAATATAAGAACTAGAAGATAACCTTAATTGCCCTAAGAAACTAGAGGACTTCTAAAGTCAAAACCCTCTAGAACGCCTAGCAGCAAGTTAAGAAAACTAACAATACTATCGCTAGATAGAGAGGCGATAGGAGCGCCTAATGCAACAGGAGCTAGAGCAGCCTCTACCGCATTATCTAAATCCAATTCAGCCTCTAAGGCACGAGACTGTTTAGACAACTTAGCGTTATTATAAGCCTTTATCTTCTAAAGACGCTTAACATAGGAATAAAGCTCTGCTAGCTTACAAAGAGTTAACTTGCGCTTAGCCTTAGTAGTAGTAAGCTATAATAATAATTGCGCTTAAGCCCTATTAATAGCTCGCCCTGCACAACTTAGTAGAAGGAGACTATATAGAAATCAAACACTTACACTCTATAAGCGAAACCCTAGAGGAAATATACTTATACTAGATATTAGCAAGAATACACTCGTTACAGTGTTTACTATCCTTTAAAGATATAAGATAAGTAAAACCTAATTTAGTATAACAACGATATAAGAACATCTTAACCCTATTGCGAACAATACGAGCTATAAGGAGAAGTTTGTTACACTAGGACTAAGACGGTATAGAGAGTAATAAAGAACTAAGGATTAACGAAGAAACAGGATTAATAACCTTAGCACTGGCACAGAGAAATAAGGGACCGCGTAGAAGAGGGAATAGTGTTACAGTAGTAACAAGGGAAACTAAGATAGAACTAATTAGTCTACGCTTAGCTGCTAACGAAGCATAGGATAAGTAGGGTAACAACCTATAAGACAACAAGTTTAATTAGGAAGCTAACTACAATATAGACACGTAATAGATTTGTAAATTTGCAATCTTAGTAAACATAAAGCTACAAAGCTATTATGTAATAAATTCGTAAATTCGCGATCTTAGCAAAAACAAAGTAACGAAGCTGCTAAGATATTATTACTATATAGTTAGTAGTAATACGCATCGTTAGGATAGTATTAGCAATTCAATCCCTTAACTATAGAACGCTAATACAAGACAGTTGCAAAACATCTTCTATTATTTATAGTTATTGTAGATTACCCCTAAGCTTTTACTATTACCTTGTAATCTACTAACCCCTTTTAAGACAGGCACCTATAGTCGACGACAGGCGGCCTGTTACACAATAATTATCTCCTATTTATTCCTAAGCTCACGATCTTACAATAGTTATAAGCCTAGCGCTAAAGAATATATAATAGTTCTATCCTATACACTGCAGCTAGAGATTACGAGCTTAGTATACTCTAATATATTACTTAAACTCTTATAATATTGTCTAACAAAGTTACTACACTTAATAAAGGTACTACTAAGCTTAAAGAGCGCTTTTAGTAGCTACTCTAGTTTATATAGTTCTACTACAACGCTTTAGAGCTAGGTATTTAGGATCTTGTTAACCTAGAAAGAGATAAAGCTAGTAATATATATATATTAGAGCTAGAACGCCTAAAAGTAGGCTTAAAAGAGCTTACTAAACTTAAGCTCGTAAGCTATAAACTTGCTATTAATACGTATCTTATAGAGAGAGATAGTTAGAACTTAAAAGTAGTACGTCTAAGAGTATTAAGCGTATAAGTTAACGTAATAGTAGATCTAGGATATATCTTAATAGTAAAGATAATACTACTTACTAAAAATAAGGCTATACTCTTAGAGCTTATATAAAAGCTAAAGAGACTACTTATACTATTAGATATAAGTACTAGTAACTTTATCTAAGTATAATATAGGGCTTACCTACTTAAAGTAAAGTAAGAGAGGTAGACACTAGATCTCTAGTATAATAAGTAGAACTACTTATACTAATAAGCTATAGCGTACAAGATTATTAATATAATAGGAGACCTTACTATATAGGATTTCCTAGAAGCTTTAAGCTATAAGTTAGCTCTAGACTAAGCTAAGATAATAAGCTAAATAGTAATCTAGAGTATAGTACTTAGCTTAAAACCCTTTACGCTAAAGTAAATTAGTAGTATCTACTTAGCTTTACTATAAGAGTATAAGCTTTATATCCTAATTAAAGAGTAAGAGTCTTTACTATACTAGGTAAAACTCTAATATAAGTATTAAGCTCTAATTAAAGATTAAAGGAGTACTTATATAAAAGATTTTACTACTAGCTAGCTAATATATACTATAAGCTTTAGACTACTTTTATAAGTAAGTTACTAAAGATAAGTACTAAAGAGAGAAAAAAGATCTTAGATTATTTAAAGAATCTAGGTCTAGCTATACTTAAAGAATTACTAAGTAAAAAAAAGTTAGTAAGCTTATAAGAAGTTATTAAAGCTAGCTTAGACTTTATAAAGAAAGCTTTAAGCTACTCTAATAGATCTATATATACTAATTAAACTAGCTCTAAGAGTATACTTAATAATAGATTTTAATACTTATTTACTCTTAGAAAGTATAATACTTAATAATAGAGTAGTAATATATCTAGTTAACTTATTAAGCTTAATTAAACTAGAAACCTTTATAAAAACTTAAAGAGTTAGCTACGTAGAATTAAGTACTTAATTCTTCTTTATTTTATAAAAAAAATAAAGATTATTAAGAATATACTTAATAGAGCTTATAAAAACTATACTAAAGATCTTAAGCTCTTAGATATAGTAGTAGATAAGAGTTTTTACGTTAATATTATCTTAGAAGCTTATCTTAAAATAGCTAGAGTATAGTATTAAAGATATAATACTACTTTAAAGATTAAAGAGCTATATAAAAGTATTATACTAGTAAAGCTTTTATATAAGTATAACCTTACTTTTATTAAATATAAACCTATTACGCTTTACCTAACTATAATAAACGTAATCTTAAATAATAGCTCTAAGATTAGACTCTAAAGAGCTTTAGTACGTAAGATTAGGCTATTTAGGACTAGTAGCTCTAAGAGTACTAGTAAAGAATATAAGAAATATATAGATTAGAAGAATACTACGTATATAATATAAGTATTATATAATTATATATATAAAGTAAGTTATTTTAAGAAGATCTAGAGAGAAATCTCTACGTCTTTACTAGCGTATATTATAGGATCTCTTTAATATACTTATAAGGCGTATATATAAAGTTTAGATCTTACTTATTAAGTATAACTATAGTAGAAAGATTTACGTCTACTTATTATAAAGTAAGTTCTTTTAAGAAATAATAAAGATCTTTAAAAACTTTAAAAGCTTACTAATAGTATAATATAAGCTCTATATATACGTAATTATATAAAATAATAATATAGTAACTTAACTATAGAGAGGTATTATAAGGTAAACTTTATATAAGATAACTTAATAAAGTAGTTTTAATAATTAACTAAAAAGAGTAAATAGAAGATAAAGCTATCTAAGTAAGTACTAAGTAACGTATTAGATTAGTAAGTAGGCTAGGATACTAAGTAGGCTACTTTACTAAATCGCGCAAAGTTTTTTTTATAATAACTCTATATCTATATAATTAAATTTAATATGATTTAGATATATAATAGATTAGATAGATCTATATTAACGCCTATTATAGCCTTGTTTATAATACTTACTATATATTAGTAGTACTATTGTTTATATAAGAGTAGGCCTACTTTAATTACTCTTTTATATACCTATTTAAGCTTCTACTATTAGTGTATAGCCTTTCTAGGCCTAGAGAACGCTTCTTTAAGCTATATACTATCTACGCTATTAATATTTATATCTCTAGCGTTAATTTAATATACGTAGCTTTATATTCTCTTAAGTAAAGATTATTACTAATTATATAGTAAGTTAATAGCCCTTTATAAGCTAGTTAATTACGTAGCTTATAAGACTCTATAACTAGTAATAAAGTAAGTTTTTTATAAGCTAAGCTTATTAATAGAGCTACTTTATTATAAATATAATAAGAGAATTTAAGATAAAACTAATTAGCCTAGACTTAGTTAGTAATAAAGTATAGGATAAGTAGAGTAATAACCTTAACTAGGATATATAATATAATCCCTTAATCTATAGAATATATAGATAGATATTAATTATAGATTAATAGATTAGTAATCTATTAATCTATAATCGCTAAGACTAGATATAAGTAATAGATTAATAGATTACTACGTATAAAGGAGTTATCCCTTATATCTCTTATTTTCGCACTAATATAAGTAAGTTTATAACTTACTAATATTATAAACTTACTAATATTATAAACTTACTAATATTATAAACTTACTAATATTATAAACTTACTA
>JALNQF010000767.1:0-14643 GCA_028456385.1 Ophiosphaerella korrae | reverse complement strand
TAAGTACTAGGTATATATACCTAGTAGCTTACTAAGCGCTAACTAAAAGTAGAAAGATAGTTGAATGTTAGTAAGTTGTAAACTTACTAATATGTTAGTAAGTTGTAAACTTACTAATATGTTAGTAAGTTCGCAATGTTAGTAAGTTTGCGATGTTAGTAAGTTGCAAACTTACTAACATGTTAGTAAGTTTGTAATGTTAGTAAGTTTGCAATGTTAGTAAGTTGCAAACTTACTAACATTAGTGCGAAAATAAGAGATATAAGGGATAACTCCCTTATACGTCTCCCTCCTTTTAAAGAGCGAATTCCTAGAGCTTAAAAAGGGCTCTAATTAACTAATAATACCTATTAGGTAGTAGTAGTAGTAGCTAGGGATAAGGAGGTTAACTATTTTTAGAGTCGAAATTGTTATTTGCAGAGTATAGAGCTAAGGTTTTTGCTAATTTTAGTGTAAAATTAAGACGCGCGCAACTTTTGTACACAAAACGTGTCGACTACGAACTTTTTTCTACTACCTCTACCCTACGCTAACAAAATTAAACCTAAAAGTGTTTGTATATAGTATAAGGGAAGGTAAAGTTAATGCTACTAAGTAACTTAATAGCGCTAGATTTCTATGTAGGTACTTACTATAGATATAGGCTTTGCGATAGGTAGGTTCGTTAATATAAGGGACCTAGTAAGCCTAATATTTGCGAGTATTAGGGGGTAGGCGGCGCAGAGTAGCCCTAGCTAGGAATTTAGTAGCTAGTCGTAAATTCTGCGACAGCGAACTAGACCTGCGCGTAACTAGTTGTAAGGGAGCGTAGTAGTTGTAGCTGTAGCGGCGGGAGTAGGCCCTAACCTAAAAAGAGTCCTACGCTTACTAGTTAAGGTAAACTATTCCTGCTATTTTTGTACTATAATTTGTCTTTAGCTAGTAGTAAAGTTTTCTAATTGCGCCTTAGAGGGCCTTTTTACGCCTACTAATAGCTAGGGTACCCTACTAGGTTGCGTCTTTGTTAGGCTCTATTTTAGGTATATAGTTAGAGTTTTAGGCTTCTCTAGGTAGTTCTAGTAAAGGTTAAAGGTAGTAATTACACCTTATAAGGGGCTTTTTTGCGCCTATTAATAGTTAGGATGCCCTAATAAGTTGTATCTTTATTAGGGCTCTATTTTTAGGCATGCGTAGAGTTAGTAGTTTGGCTTTCTCTAGGTAGTTCTAGTAAAAGTTAAAGGTAGCTTTATATTTTGTAAATTCTTCTACTAGCTTCTATATAAGTTTATTATAGCTAGTCTAGTAGACTAGGTAGTACTATCTTACGTATTTTCTGCGCTCTTTAAAGCGTACGTCTAAGATAGCTTCTACTAGGTATTCTTTGTATACGCTACTAGTTTTTTTATTAGTAATAATAATAGGGATTAGCTATAGTAGGTCTTAATCTAGTAAGGGCTTCTAATCCCTAGGGCGCAAGAGTTTTAGAGAGAAGACTAAGAATACGCCTTTGCTTAGTATCTCTTAGGGTAGTACTAGCTTATATACTCTACTATCGTAGATAACTCTCTTAATAAGGTATAGGCCTACCTATTAGTAGTCTAATTTTAGGGTTAGCTAAGTAGTTCTCTAATTAGCTATACTAATATAGGCTTAGTTACTAACTTTATATACTAGTCTACTTTAGCGAGAGGTATTAGCTTAGGCTACTTACTCTTATTGTGCCTAGAGTATTTTTTCCTTAAGGTAGGCTACTAGGTTACTATAGGCGTTAAGCAGCTTGTTAGCTTGTATGCGTTAGTTATATTAGGCTAGGTTTAGTTAATCTTTATTATTTTTGCTAGGGTGTATACTACTATAGAGGTGATACCCTAGATCTACGAGAAATAGGGTTATCCTAATAGATGTGTTAATAGTGTTATTTGCTTAAAACTTAGCTACGTGTAGCTAGGCTACCTAGTTATCCTGCGCGTAGTTAACGTATTACTTTAGAAAGATCTCTAGGGCTTAATTTGCTCGCTTAGTTTAGCTATTAGTTTCTAAGTAGTATGTAGTCGAGAGCTTTTGCGTAATATAGAGGCGTTTATATACGTAGCGCTAAAATTAACTAATAAAGGTCGTCCCTCTATTAGATACAATGTTTATTAGGACTCTGTAAAGCTTAAAAATAGATATAAAATATTAGGTAGCTTCCTTAGGTTTTAGAGACTTATAGGGGAAGAAATAGCGTCTTTTTATAAGGTAGTAGTAAATTACAAGGATATATTTATAAATCTAGCTGCTATTTTTGCTAGTTAGTAAGGCTTAGATATAGTTTACTAAGATATTAGTCTAGGGTGCGTAAAGAATTAGTATAGGTTAGAGGTAACTAAGTTTGCCGTCTCGTAGGTTCTTTATATAGTAGTAGATTAGGTATATATTGTAAAATTACTTAATAGCTTAGAGTATCTTAGGCTAATAATAGCGCTTGTATATTAGATATAGCGTGCTGTAGGGTCCTTTGTAGCCTACTAACTAATAGTTGTAGTATAAATCGAAGATTTAGTAGCGTAGATAGGCGTTTAGGGGGATATATAGACGCGTTTTATTAACCTAGAGGCGCTTTTCTTTCCCTAATCTAGTAGAGCTAATATTAGCGCGTAAGAAGTAGTATCCTACTTTATAGAAGGCTTTTAATAGTTTTTGTTATCTACTATCTATAGTAGTAAATATAGCTTAGGCTACGCGGTCTTCTAAATACGCTATATCTAGTAATTCTTCTATTAGGCGTAGGTCGACGATGTATAGTAGGAGTTCTAGGTCTAGTTCTCTATTATAAGGTAGTAGAAAATCCTCTAGTAGGTTTGCTAATTTTAGTTTTATTCCCGCGATGTAGCGAAGGTAGGTATATACTATAGTAGCTTATTCTAGCGTAAATCTATCTAGCTTTTGTAGGTCTGCAAGGCTTAGAGCGTAAATTACTATGTCTAGCGCGGGTTTTACGCCTAGGGCTAGGACTTAAGGGCTTAGGATAATTTAGTTAGCTCCTAATACTTGTAGATTAGAATTGTCTATAGGGCAGTCTTGTAGTTAGTAGCTTAGGGCGTCTATAACCTCGTTTGTGTTGCTAGGTGCGTATTTAATGTAGAAATTAAATTAGGATAGGAATAATAACTAGCGTGCCTAGCAGCAATTAAGCTTTTTAGTTATTATAAAGGTTTCTAAATTGTAGTAGTTTATTATAACGCGGATTGTGTGTAGACTACCTATAAGCTCTAGTTCCTATTCTTTAAATGCTTAGATTATAGCTATAAGCTCTAGGTCGTAGATGTTATAATTATATTCTACTAGGGTGTATTTTTTTAAGAAGAAGCTAACTAGCTATTAGATTCTATCTTAGTTTAGTTAGCTTATTACTCTACCTAAGGCCTACCTAGAGGCGTTAGTTTAGATGTAGATTAGTTTTAAGGGGTTAAAGTAAAGTAAGACTACTCTTAGCTAGAAGGTAGCTTTTAGTTTATTAAAGGCGTCTATATATTCTTAGGTAATTGTAAAGGGCTTGTACTAGGTCTTTTAAAGGGGCGGCCTATCTCCTTTAGTAGGTTTAGTAATAACCTTAGACTTAATTAACTTAGTAAGTAGTAGGGCAAGGCTTAAGTAATCCTTAATAAAGCGCTAGAGGAATCTAGTATAGCCTAGAAAGGCTAGGACTTCTTTAGTAGTCTTTAGCATTTCTTACTCTTAGATAGCTTTAACTTTAGAGAGATCTATTGTAATTCTTTTATTAGAGATAATTATACCTAAAAACTTAACTAAGGTAGCGTAGAGGCTAGATTTTTTAGGATCTACGTAGAAGCCTTACTCTTTTAGTCGCGTAAGCACTTTGCAAACGTACTAGATATAGTCTATTTTGTTATTAGAGTATATTAGGACGTTGTCTATATATGCGGTGTAGAAGTCGTCTAAATATTCTAGTAGGGCTAAGTTAATAGCGCGCTAGAAGGTAGCTAGTGCGTTAGTAAAGCTAAAGGGTACTACCTTGTAAGTATATATACTAAAGTAGGTAATAAAGGTAGTTAGCTATTCTAAATTTAGGGCAATACGTAAGTAGTAAAAGGCGTGTATTACGTTAAATTTAGAGAAAATCTTTACCTTATTTAGGCGGGCTAGTATTTCCCTAAAGAATAGAATAGGGTACTAGTCTTTAATAGTAGATTTGTTTAGCTTGTAGTAGTCTACGTAGACTCGTAAGCTACTATCTAGTTTAGCTATAATTAGTAGGTTGTTCCTAGCTAGGGAGCTACATTTGCTAATAAAGCCCTTGCTTTCTATTTCTTAGATGTATTTCTAGATTACTTTGTCTTGTTTTCTAGTAAAGGGGTAAGGTTTAGCGTCTAGGATTTTTGCGCTAGGTTTAAGGGTAATTTCTAGGTCGTGTAGCTTATAAGGGGGAAGTTCCTTAGTAGCTTTCTTGTTAAAATAGGGTATTAAGTCTTGATATAGTTAGAGTAGTTCTATAGATAGGATGTCCTTAAGCTCTACTATAGGCGGTAGTTTGTAAAATTACGCGTAATCTACTTCTCTAGCTACCTTATAGTAGTATACTAGTAGTAGTATTCTATCTAAGGTAAGTACTACGAGCGTATATCTACTTCTTCTAGTAAAGGCCTTAATTATATAATAACTAATAGTTTAAATGTCTATTAACGAGTTCTATTTATACCTATTAGGGTGCCTACTTAGGAGCCCTATAGGAGTAGATAATAGTTTAAGCGCTAGCTTCTTTAAGGCTGTAGTAGAGTAATATCTAGGCGCACTATAGTATACTACTAAGGGGATTTTGTTAGTTGTCTAGTAGTGCTATTAGTAGTAAGTGTTAGGGAATAATAACGTTCTATAGTAGTAGTTAGGTTTAATAGTATAGGCCTTGCGCTATAAAAATCCTAGAATAAGGTTAAATTAGCCTGCGTTTTTAATAATATAGGCGGAGGTCTGTTTAATATACGCGCCTACTTATAGGTAGAACTTAACCTAATGCGTAATAGACTTAGATAGGGAACTATTGTATCCTTTGTAGATAATAAGTTAAGGTAGCTAGATAGTTTGTAATTTTATAGTCTTCTAGGTAAATTTTTGTTAAATAAAGTTTACGTTAGCTCTATTATTAGCTAGGGTTCTAGCTATATAGGGTGCTGTAGGGTCTTTGCCTAGGAAGCTAGTAAATAAGAATTAGTTTAGCTTAGCTTCTATTAGATTAGTTAGTAGTTTCTTGTACTAGACTATCTATGTTCTATAGGTAAGTGTATAGGACATAGCTATGCTAGGGTTTATACTTTAGTAGTTAATTGCGCTCTTCTAGTTTGTGTAATCTCTAGGTTAAGGCTTTAGGCCTAGGGAACGTCGTTTTCTAAATCCTAGTCTAAGTTAGGCTCTAGTTCTAGCTCTATATTTAGTTAGGGGTTATATTTAAAGAATTAGTCCTCTATTTCTATGTTTATTTTAGAGTCTATTACTATGTAGGCGGCTATATAGTAGTTTGTAGCGTTAGTAGGTATCTTAGATCTAGTAGCTTTTGTTTGTTTACAAGTAGTGTAGTCTAGCTTCCTAACGCCTATCTTTCTATAGCCCTAGTATAAAATTGTTTTAGGGTTCTTAGTTTTAATTGTAGTAGCCTTTTCGCTAGTTAGGTATGTTCTTCTAAATACGCCTTCTAGTTATAGTTAATAGTATTTTAGTTCTTATAAGGTTATAGCTAGTTCTTCCTTAAAGTTTTGTGTCCGCGCTCTTAGTTTAGCTCTTGTAGGCGCTAGGGTACGAAGCTAGGTTTACCTAGGGCCTATATCTAGGTCGTAATTATTTACTTTATTTTCTAATATTAAGATTATCTTTTAAAACTTAGTGGGGCTATTATAGATACTAGGGGCAGTACTAGTAGCCTTCTTAAGCTAGGGTTGTAGCTTTTTTTAAAGGCGGATATTGTATAGCTATAAGTTCTATTATAGTTTAAGGCTAATGTTGTTAAATTTAGAGAGGAATTTAGCCTATACTAACTAGGTAGTTTTGTAGATTAGTTAATCTAGTCTAAATTTAGCTATTTCTAGGGTTTTATAGCGTACTTCTCCTAATCCTACTACGTCTATATTACTAAATTAGTAAAAAAGTGTAAAGAAATATGTAAATTCTTCTTAGTATAGGTAAGTAACACTGTTTAGGATAGTAAGGTATAGGCGAGCTAATCCTATACAGTAGCGTATAATAACGTTAGCTTAGGTTTATAAGCTAATGTGTTTTTTTCTATTAGTAATAAAGTAATCGTATATAGACTAGATAAAGGATGTAACGTCTACGTAGCGTTCTATACCTAAAAATTGTAGGGGTTTTATAGAGTAGTCTTCTTATTCTTTATACTAGTAAAAATTAAAGGCTAGCTCTTAGATACTAGTTAGGAAGAGAGTTAGGGTAAACTCTTCTCTATTAAAGATGTAGCAGCCTACTACTAGTACTTAGGGTTCGAACTCTCTTTTAAGGAAGCTAGGTTACTAGCCTTATAGTAAGATCCTAGTGTAAGGTAGTTCTATATCTTTCTACGCTAGTATATTAAAGTTAAAAGTTTCTAGCTTAGTTTGTTTAGCTATTAGGTCTTCTTAGTAGATTGCTACTTTGCGTAGGTAGTTATATTTTGCCGTAGCTTCTTCCTATAGGGCTTTATACTAGGTAGCTCTTTAGCCTAAGGCGTTGTGTTACTCTATAATATAGTTGTAGTCTAGTAGTAATTGTACTAGGCGTTCTTAGAGTTAGGCTAATTAGTTGTCTTATTAAGAGAGTTATTTATCTAATTTACTTACCTTAGCTATAAGCCTCTAGTTTTGTTTGTTTACTACGTCGATTGTGTCCTGTATCTAGGTATTTGCGACTACTAGGTATAATACTATTCTAGCTAGGGTAAATTCTCTAAGAGATAAGTAATTACTAGGTTTGTTATCTTTAATTCCTTAGTGTAAGGTTAGTAGTAGGGTACAAAACGAGGGTTAGAGCTTAGCGAACTTAGTGAGTAATTTCTTAAGTTTGTCCTAAGATATAAAGACTATTCTTAGTAGTAGGTCTTTGTTAATTGTAGCGTTTAACAGTAAGTTATCTCTTAGCTCTTCTAGGATCTTAAGCTTAGGTGTAGGCTAAGGTAATAATACTTAGCTAACGTTTAGTTAGGCGTCGTCGATTAAGTTGTTTAATACAGTCTAGTTGTTAAAAGGGACCTTAGTAACTAGTCTGTGCCTTAGGGGGCTGCCTTAGTTAAAGTAGGTAGGGTCTGTATCTAGGTTAAATTCTTCTACGATAGGTTAGTTAGGAGCAGCTAAGTCTATTATAGAGCTGTTAGCTAGGAAGGCGCCTAGTGCTTGTTAGGGAATTATGTTAGGTTAGAAATTAAGTTTACTAGGTAGTCTTAGCTAAATAAAGGATTTAGGGTCTATTACCTATTTTCCTTTATCTTTCTATAAGGAGGTCTTAAGATATTATTAGAAGTTGCTTAGTACTTTTTTTGTTAGAGCGGTTAGTACAGTAAGTCCTTAGGTCTGTTTTTCTAGGGACCTAGTTCTAGCGCGTGTTTTATAGATTTTTTGCGGTATAGTAGCTCTAGAGCGTTCTCTTAGTTCCTTACTAGATCTATAGTCTACTATTTGTAGCGTGTCTTTGTCTTGTAAGTGTGCTTAGTTCTAGTAATAAAGAGGTTGTAAGCTAGTATTATTTTAGTTTAAGAAGCTAGCTTTTAAGGGGATAGAAGATTTTTTGTGTAACTAAGTTGTAGTATAATAAGCTAAGTTGTAGTAGTTGTGTGCTGTATTAGTGCGTTTAGCTATTAGTTTGTAGAGATTTAGATCTTTAGCGCTAGCTAGTAAAGGTTTTAGTAGGGTCTAGGGCGCTTTATTACTTAGTTCTTGTAAATTAAGCGCTAGTAATTTGCGTAGGTTTAGGGGTCTTTTCCTTCTCTAGCGCTACTACCTAGGTTTAATACCTAGTGTAAGTACGCCCTTGCCTAGGTATACGTAGTAGGTGTAAGCTAAAGCTTTATAACCTATAAGGTAGTTAAACTACTCTTCTTTAGTACGTATTTCTTTCTAGAACGTTAGCGCTAGTACTAGTAAAAAGGGAGCGCTAGAAACCTCGACTAGAACTATAATATAGTAAACTCAAGGGGCTACTTAGCGCGCTGTAGCTAAGGTAGGATCTAATTCCTAGCGGTGTAGTTCTTTTTAGCTAGCTAGGCTTAATTAAGAGTTAGCTACAATTAGCTATCTTGCGGTAACTCTAGCGCGGGTAAGAAGGCTACTAGCGTAGTTCTAGGTTATAGAGAGGCCTATAAAAGCAAAATATTTGCAAAGATCTACTATTGTATAAGGTAGACTTTACGCAAGATAACTTAATATGGTAGTTTTAACAATTAACTAAAAAGAGTAAATAGTAAATAAAGCTATCTAAATAAGTACTAGGTATATATACCTAGTAGCTTACTAAGCGCTAACTAAAAGTAGAAAGATAGTTGAATGTTAGTAAGTTGTAAACTTACTAACATGTTAGTAAGTTCGCAATGTTAGTAAGTTTGCGATGTTAGTAAGTTGCAAACTTACTAACATGTTAGTAAGTTTGTAATGTTAGTAAGTTTGCAATGTTAGTAAGTTGCAAACTTACTAACATTAGTGCGAAAATAAGAGATATAAGGGATAACTCCCTTATATAGGTATTAAAGATCTAGCTTACTACTATCTTAAGAGACCTAGCTAAGACTACTATATTGTAGATATATAGATAGAGCGTAGGGCTAGAGATAGATAGTAAGATTAATCTACTTAGTTTATACCTAGTACTATTAAGTTATAAGTAATTAATCTAAAAAAGAGCTTTTCTAAAAGCCTTAGTATCTCTCTCTAATAAGGCCCTTATATAGCTATTACAAAAAAGCCTTTTTATTAAACTACTATAACCTCTTTTAAATCTAATAATACTATAGTACTTCTATTTAAGCTTTTTTCTTTGTATAATACTTAGCTCTATAGCTAATATTAGTACTTATAGATTAAATAAGTGTAAATTATAGAACCTATATAGTCTATTTATTCCTTATATGCTATCTTTATAAAGCTAAATTATACTACTCTTTTTCTAAAGCTATATTATCTATAATTGTTAAATTCTCTCTAAGAAAGAATTTACTACTTATAGAAGATAATAAGCTTATACTAGGCTATAATTGTACGAGAAGACTTATAGAATAACTAAGCTAATTTCCTATAATAGTTGTAGATACTATTACAATATAGGGTTTAAATAAGTATTCTATAAGGTCTCTATAATAGTAGTATACTTTAAGAGTATTAACTATTAGGATTATACTAAGGCTAAAAAGCTCTAGAGAAATATATTAATTTAGATCTAGAAAGATAGAGTCTATACTACTAAAGGTTAGTGCTATCTTACGCTATAGTAAATAGGACTTACGTATCTAATATACTCTTAGAAGTAGTAGAAGTTACGTAGTACTCTATTTTATCTTCTTAGAACGTAGAAAGCTAGTTCTTAGTATACCTAGGAACGTATACTACTATATCTTCGATATAAGATATATTAGGATGTAATTAGATAATAAATTAAGAGAGAACTATACTAATTAATCTCTAGAACGTAAAGGAGTAGCTCTTTATACCTAAGGTTCTTAGACTTATAGTATAGCGCTTGTATAATCTAATCTAAAAACTAGTAAGCTATTATTCTAGAATAGTATAATAGCGCTCTACAAGTTAGACTTTATATTTAATACGTATACTATTAAAGAGGCAATATAAAAGATAATCCTTTCTATTCTTATATCTTATATAAATAACTAAGAGCTAAAATTAAGTATAAAAGTATTTTAGTAGAGTCTATAGTTATAAGATTAGTATTATACTACTTCTTACTTCTCTACTAAGAGGCTAAGCTAAAGTAATATAGCTATATAGGGCAATAGCTTATATTTTATCTTTAGCTAGACCTAACCTATATATAATACTAGAGAGGATAACTACTATACTAAGCTATAGATAGTAAATAATAATATAATAAGTAAGAATTAGGAGAAAGTAGAGTAAAGCTAGTTTATCGTTATATTACCTAAGTAGTAATAGTATAGCTAATAGTTTGTTTACTATAACTATACCTAGGTAAGAAGAGCGTAGCGTCTAGTAATAGTTCTAAAGCTCCTTTATTTATAAGCTATATAAGTTTATATAAAAAGAGGCTATATAGCTTATAAATAGTATTAAGTAGATAGTAAAAGAGAAATAATACTTAGTATAGTCTACTAGAAATATATAATTAAGTTAGCTCCTTTACTTTTTATAACAAGTTATAATATAAATAGGCTTCTTTATCCTTAATCTTAGGTAAATTAGATACCTTATAAAGTATTTCTCTATATAACTATATATATATAATAGTGTTAATAGAGTCTATATAAGTTATTAAGTACCCTTATTACTTTTATCTTTATATAAACTAGTTTTCTATTAATTACTTCTTAAGCCTACTACTATTAAATATAATCCTTTTAAGTCTAGGAATACGTACTCTTTTCCCTTTTATAATAAGTACTAGTATATATATTACTCTTTTCTTTAAGGATAGAGTAAAATATTATTTCTATACTTATTATAATAGAGGTTACTAAGAATATAAGAATAAGCTCTAGTACTTCTTATAGCTACTAACTATAGAGTAATAGATAGTACTATAGATAAATCTATAAAGATAGAAGAAATAGTAAGTTAGCTATTTATAATAATAACACTAATTCTAAGTTCTTTACTAGGGTTAGAGAAAATAACTTAGTAAAGAAAGAGGATTATAAGTAGTATAGCTAGAAATATTATTAGCTAGAAGACGTTAGAAAACTACGTCTATATATAAAAGAGATTTTTAGAAAACTTAAAAGTTACTTAGTATATACGCTTAATAAGATTTTATATAGTAGGTTATAGTATATAATATATAACCTAACTAATAACTATAGTAACTTTAACTATAAAGTAGACTTTGCTTTAAAATCGTTGTTAGTTCTTTAAGAAGATAGTTAGATATAGACGAAAGTACTATTTATTACTAACTAGGAGGTTAATATACTATTCTAATATATAGTAGAAGAAGACCTATAGATAAAAGTACTATCTCTTTCTTTCTAAGAGTTTAATCTACTACAAAGATTTTAAATAGGAGAAAATAAATAGATATAATACTCTTTTATCTATAGCCTAACTAGTAAATACGCTTTAGGATTAGTATTTCGTAATAGAGTGTTATAACTAAAAAGGTAGCTATAAGTTAATTATAAGTAACTTAGTTACAAGAACTAAATAGGAACTAATATATTACTATTCTATCTCTCTAGAGATATATCTATAGGTCTATCTTACTCTACCTCTATTTTATTACCTTCTAATTTACTTATTTATAGTAACTCCTTACTCCTAATCTATATATTAATAAATAGCACTAAGATAGTAACTTTATTCTATTTATATATCTTATAGCGTTTCTAATCTATAGACTTAATCTTTTTTACTTTAAGTTTAGGATAGCGTTTTATAAAAGCTTAAACCTAGTTCTTTAGTATACTTATTTAGTTTACTTATAGAAGGTTAATAATAGGTAGTACTAAAGGCTAGAGTTAGTATATACTAGAAGCCTTAGTAAGTATATAAAGAAATTATTTATAGAAGTGCATATAATATTAATTATCTATTTAAGATAGAAGGTAGCCTATAGCTATATATTTATAAGAGATTACTAATTCTTAAATTATATAATAATATCGGCTTATATATACTTAATATAGATAGGTTATCTAAAAGTAGATATTAGTAGTAAGAATATAATA
The DNA here is from genome assembly GCA_028456385.1 of Ophiosphaerella korrae. NCBI lineage: Eukaryota > Fungi > Ascomycota > Dothideomycetes > Pleosporales > Phaeosphaeriaceae > Ophiosphaerella > Ophiosphaerella korrae. Next base: position 2,783 of record JALNQF010000767.1, on the reverse strand, counting down.
AGAGCTTTCTTCTCCTCTATAGTAAGGTACTACTAGCGTTAGACTATCTCTTCCTTTAAGGGCCCCCTATAATAACAATTATATAACCTAGCTAGGTCTATCTTAATAATTGTTATAGTACTATATAACACGAGTAATATCTAGCGATATTAGACCCTCTACGTATTAGTACTAAAAATAGTTCTTTAAGTCCTTATTATAGATAATATTCACGACGCTAGAGTTAATTTTATAATTTCAATTTAATAGTAGTAATTATAACGCCTTAAACGTCCTAATTTAATATTATAATTATAACTACCTCCTTAGCATATAACTACTATAGCTAGACTAGCTATAGTACTCTAAGTAAGATTGTTAACGTCTATAAACTACTTAGTAGTTATAGTAATAAATGTAATACTACTTAGTCTATATAGTATCTTAGATATCTCCTTTCTCCTTAATATATATATTAATAGCGTATATATAAGCTTATTAGCTTAGTTTACCTAGCTAGCTAGAAGCTATTTATTACCTTAAATAATAAAAGGTATTTAAGTTAGATCCTAAGTAAATTCTTTAAATATATCTCTACTCGTACTATAGGCGATATTTATACTATTTATATATAAAGCGAGAGTTACCTAGCCTATTATTACTTAAGCTACTATAAGTTGTTACAATAGTAACAAGAGAAATCGAGATAGAACTAATTAGTCTAAGCTTAGTTACTAACAAAGTATAGGAAGAGTAAGGTAATAACCCTTAGGATAACAAACTTAATTAGAAAACTAACTACAATAGAGATATATAATAAATTTATAAAGCTAACTTTATAAATTCGCGATCTTAGTAAATATAAAGTTACGAAGTGCTAAGAAAGTACTAAGTATATAGCTAATAGAAATGCGTATTATTAGGATAGTATTAGTAATCTAATCTCTAACCTAGAACGCTAATACTTATTATTGTATATATAAATTAACTATTATTTATAGTTATTACTAATTATAATATAAGCTTTTATTATTACTTCTAAATCTACTAATACTCTCTAGTAGTTACTTATAGTTAATAATAGGTAACCCTATTATACTTTACTAATTTAGATATTAAGAGAAGTAAAGTATAAGTAGCGTATAGTATAGCTAATATAATAGTAGAAAGTTTAACTAAGAAAGGAGTTAAAGTACCCCTAAGTAGTTATAAATTAGATAATACTATATAGAAGGTAATTAAAGACTACCTAAATAACTTAATCTTAGAAAAAGAAGATATAAAGATAGTAATTAACGCCTTAGAAACGTAGAATAAATAACTATAAGATTATATAAAGTAGAATAAAGTATAAATTAAAGCTATTATAGAAGGATAAAACTAGATAGAATAAATTACTTAAAGACTAGAGATAAGTGTAATAAAGAAACTACCTAAGATACCTATACTTAAGAAGTTTAATAGAATAAGAGAGAAACTAAGACCTTTTATAATATTAGTATAACTTTAGATTAATATATAGATACTATACTTTAATAAAGAAGATAAGAAAGTAATCTATATTAGAATATATCTCGAAGAAGATATAATAAGATAGTTTAAGCTTTACTAGATAGACTATATAATATACGCTCTAAGAATATAGAAAGATAAAACAAGAGCTATCTTTAGAAGTTATAAATACTTTACTAAATAAATAAGAGTAGTATTTAAAGATATAGATATTACTTAATAAGCTAAAGAAAAGCTTAAGAAGCTTATATAAAATAAAAGTATTCCTAAATATATATAATAGTTTAAATAACTATTATAAAATATAGAATAGAATAAGTTAGCTTTATTATTATAATTTAAATAAGAGTTAAACTTAAAAATCTAATATAAAATAATCTATATAGAAAAACCAAGGATACTAGAAGCTCTAAAATAATACGTAATATAAATAGATAATAATCTTTAGAAATAGAAGAAGAATAAGTATAAAAGATAGTCTAGAAACTAAGATACTAGAGACTTTATAATTCTAAACGCTAATAAAGATAAAAAAAAACTTAAAAAAAGAAAGACTTTATATACTTTAGTTTTAGTAAAAAAGGCTACTACGTAAAAGACTACTATTTAAAACAAAAGAAGGATATAGTATATTATAAATATAGGAAACTAAGATACTTTATAAAAGATTATAGAAGTAAAGACCTAAAGAAAGAAATATAGTTAAAAATAACTAAGAATAAGAAAGAAGTAATAAAAGTATAAACTAAACCTTAAAAGAAAGTAGCTAGAAGTAAAAAAATATAGTGTATAATACTCTACTAGACCTTTTATTATAAAGATAACTACTATATATATCTTTTTAGTAAGTAGAGAGTAGGATAGTTCTTATAATAGAATAGAGTAGTAGTAATAAAAAAAAGAATAAAAGTATAGCTAAAAGAAATAGTATATATATATTAAGTCCTTAGAACTAGTAAGAGTAACGAGGGTAAGTAGGCTTCTATAAGACGGGTAAGGTTAATAAATAAGTTAGTTACTTAACTTAATTAATAGTTAGCTCTTATTAGAGTATTATAAGGTATATAAGTATTAATAGATAGATAAGAATCTAATTAAAGTATTAGTTGTAATACTCTATTAGGATAAGAAGTAAAGAAGAGATTAAATACAATAGTCTATAAAGGTCTATTAACGTTCCTATATACTTACTATCTAGTGTTTATTCCTAAGCGCTTACTCTAGAGCGTTTACTCTAGAGCGTTTACTACTAAATAGTTACGTATTCTACTATACTATATTACTTAGCCTAA
>JALNQF010000766.1:0-14650 GCA_028456385.1 Ophiosphaerella korrae | reverse complement strand
TCTAGGAAAAATATAAAGAGAATTTATACAATAGTTCTATAAACTACTAGTATATAGATATTAAGGAATTAACAAAATACTAGATAGACTACTAAGAGATTACTATATCCTAAGAGTAAGACAACTAGTAATAGAAGTACTACAAGATTGTATAGAATACTAAAAGAATAAGTATAGTAAGTATATACTATATAGAAAGTTATAACTAGTAGAAGTACTAGAATAACTATAGAGAGTTATTATAATAGATTTTATTACAAAACTACCTAAGTTAAAAGACTTAATATTAGGAGTTAAGTATAATAGAATCCTAACAATAGTAGATAAACTTATAAAGTACTTATACTTTAGACTATACAAAGAGAAAAGTAGAATAGAAGTTATAGTATACTAGGTTCTAGGAACTATAATTAGCTAATACAGACTACTAGATAAGATTATTATAGATAGAGACGTAAGATTTACATTAAAACTATAGGGAACAATAATAGTATAATTAAGAATTAAATATACAATATTAATAGTATACTACCTATAGATAGATAGATAATTAGAACGTATAAATTAGACAGTAGAACAATACTTAAGATACTACCTTAATTATAACTAGAATAACTAGGTACAGCTACTACCTATAGTATAGTTAGTATACAACAGCGTAAAGAATAAGATAACAAGAGTATTACCTTTCTTTACAAACTATAGATTTAACCTTAGTATATATAGAACACTAAGACTAAAAATATCTTAGTCCTTAAGAAGAGAAAACTTTACTAATAGACTTAAAGATATATACAAGCAATTAAGATAGGATATAGAATTCCTATATAATTAAATAGTAAAGTACTATAATAAGAAATATAAAAAAGGACCCTAATTTAGAAAGAGAGAAAAAGTATAGTTAGTATAGAAAAATATTAAGAGCAAGAGACTAAGCTTAAAATTAGACTATATTAAGATAAGACTATATAAAATTAAGAAAGAAGTTACGCTAGTTATATTTAAACTAAAGCTACTAAATAAAATAAAGATATACCTAACCTTCTACGTAGTACTACTTAAGATAGTACTATAAAACGTAGAACTACTAGTGTATAAAGTAGATACGTATAGAGAATAAGAAGAATAGAAAGTTAAAAAAATCCTAGTACACTAGTTCTATAATAGTAGGAACTACTATCTAGTAAAATAGATAGGTATAGACGAAAAAAGACAACTATAGGAAGAAACATAGGAACTAGAGGACAACCTTAATTACTCTAAGAAACTAAAGGAGTTCTAAAGTTAAAACCCTCTAGAACGCCTCGTAGCAAGTTAAGAAAACTAACAATACTACTACTAGATAGAGAGGCAATAGGAGCGCCTAATGCAATAAGAGCTAGAGTAGCCTCTACTACATCGTCTAAATCTAATTTAGCCTCTAAGGTATAAGACTATTTAGACAACTTAGTATTATTATAAGCCTTTATCTTACAAAGACGCTTAATACAAGAATAAAGCTCTACTAGCTTATAAAGAGTTAACTCGTACTTAGCTTTAGCTATAGTAAGCTATAATAATAATTATAATTAAGCCCTATTAATAGCTCGCCCTATATAACTTAGTAGAAGGAGACTATATAGAAATTAAACACTTATACTCTATAAGTAAAACTTTAGAAGAAATACACTTATACTAAATATTAGCGAGGATACACTTGTTATAGTGTTTACTATTATTTAAAGATATAAGATAAGAAAGACCTAATTTAGTATAATAATAATAAGAGAATATCTTAACCCTATTATAAACAATACGAGCAACAAAGAAAAGTTTATTACGCTAAGACTAAGATAGTATAGAGAGTAATAAAGAACTAAAGATTAACAAAGATATAAGATTAATAACCTTAGTACTAGTATAGAGAAATAAAGGGCTGCGTAGAAAAGGAAATAGTATTATAGTAGTAATAAGGGAAACTAAGATAGAACTAATTAGTCTACGCTTAGCTACTAACAAAGTATAGGATAAGTAGGGTAATAACCTATAAGATAATAAGTCTAACTAGGAAGCTAATTATAATATAGACACGTAATAAATTTATAAATTCGCGATCTTAGTAAATACAAAGTCGCAAAGCTATTATATAACGAATTTATAAATTTATAATCTTAGTAAATATAAAGTAATAAAGCTACTAAGATATTATTACTATATAGTTAAGTAGTAATGTGTATTATTAGGATAGTATTAGCAATTTAATTATTAACTACGAGCGATAATACAAAGATAGTTGTAAAATATCTTCTATTATTTATAGCCTATTGTAGATTATAATACGAACTTTTACTATTAACTTGTAATCTGCTAATATATATCTAGGCTATTAGGAAGTTAACTCTAGTAAGCTAGTAATAATAAGCCTATAGAAAGACGTATATTCTAAGAAAAATATAAAGAGAATTTATAAGATAGTTCTATAAACTACTAGTATATAGATACTAAGGAATTAACAAAATACTAGATAGACTACTAAAAGATTATTATATCCTAAGAGTAAGATAACTAGTAATAGAAGTACTATAAGACTATATAGAATACTATAGAAATAAGTATAGTAGATATATACTATATAGAATATTATAACTAATTAAAGTACTAGAAAAACTTTAAAGAGTTATTATAATAGATTTTATTATAAAACTACCTAAGTTAAAGAACCTAATATTAGGAGTTAAATATAATAGAATTTTAATAATAGTAAATAAACTTATAAAGTACTTATACTTTAGACTATATAAAGAAAAAAGTAGGATAGAGGTTACTATATACTAGGTCCTAGGAACTATAATTATCTAATATAGACTACTAGATAAAATTATTATAAATAGAGACGTAAGATTTATATTAAAACTATAAAGAATAATAATAGTATAATTAGGAATTAAATATATAATGTTAATAGTATACTACTTATAGATAGATAGATAATTAGAACGTATAAATTAGATAGTAGAATAATACCTAAGATACTACCTTAATTATAACTAAAACAATTAGGTATAGTTACTACTTATAGTATAGTTAGTATACAATAGCGCAAAGAATATAGTAATAGAAGTATAGAAGTATTACTTTTCTTTATAAACTATAGATTTAACTCTAATATATACTAAATACTAAGAATTAAAGTATCTTAGTCTCTAAGAGAAGAAAACCTTACTAATAGACTTATAGATATATACAACTAATTAAGACAAGACGTAGAGTTCTTATAAGATTATATAATAAAATACTATAATAAAAAATATATAAAGGGACTCTAATTTAAAGAGGAGAAAAAAGTATAGTTACTACAAAGAAATATTAAAAGTAAACAATTAAGTCTAAAACTAGATTATATTAAGATAAGACTATATAAAGTAAAAAAGGAAGTTATACTAGTTATATTTAAACTAAAACTACTAAGTAAAATAAGGATATACCTAATATTCTACGTAGCACTACTAGAAAAGGTACTATAAGACGTAAAACTACTAGTGTATAAAGTAGATATATATAGAGAATAAGAAGAATAGGAAGTTAAAGAAATCTTAGTATACTAGTTCTATAATAGCAGGAATTACTATTTAGTAAAATAGATAGGAATAGACGAAAAAGGATAACTATAGGAAGAAATATAAGAACTAGAAGATAACCTTAATTACTCTAAGAAACTAGAGGAGTTCTAAAATTAAAACCTTTTAAACTACCTTGTAGTAAATTAAGAAAGTCTGCGTTACTACTACTAAATAGAGAGATAATAAGATTATCTAAGATAATAGCTAGAGCGGCCCCTATAGTAGCCTTAAAATTAAGCTTAGAATTTAAGAGAATAGCTTACTTAATAGATTTTATATTATTTAAGGCTTTTATTTTATAAAGACAAGCTAAATAGGTATAGTTTTCTACTTATATACTTAGAATCTAATTACGTTCCTTTTTAGCCTCTACGATCTATTTAGATAGTTTATCTTAAGTATAGTTAATAGCTCTCCCTGTTATAAATAAGTATAGACGCACGAATAAGTATTATTAACCTATATTCTACTAGAGATATACTAGAAAGATTATAAGACAAACGAGTATTAATATAAATATACGCCTTGTACGCTTTACTATATTTTAAGGAAATACAATCTAATAGAGGGATTAAAGATTTATAACAAGAATAAGGAAATATAGTAATACTATAGCGTAATACGTAATCTACTAATTAAAGACAATAAAGAGTAGATTTAGTAAGTATAAATAAGAATAAAGAACTCTATATTAATAAAGAAACTAGATTAATAACCTTAGCTCTAGAGTAGATAAACTAAAACCTACCTAAAGGAGGAGATAGTGTTATAAGCGTAATAAGAGAAATTAAGATAGAACTAATTAGTCCTAATTTAAGTAATAACAAAATATAGAATAAGTAGAGTAATAACCTAGATTAGGAAATAAACTATAACCTAGATACGTAACTTATAAAGTAATCTATAAATACGTATAATAGATTAGATTAATCTATAAATACGTATAATAGATTAGAGTAATCTATAAATACGTATAATAGATTAGAGTAATCTATAAATACGTATAATAGATTAGAGTAATCTATAAAGTTATATAAATAGATTAGTATAAGTATATAGTAATAGTAATGCGTATTATTAGGATAGTATTAGTAATCTAATCTTTAACTAAGAGCGATAATACTTAATATTATAAGAATCTTCTATTGTTTATAGCCTATTACTTAATTACTACACGAACTTTTGTTACTAACTTTTAATCTACTAATACTCTAATAGTCTCCTATAGTTAATATAAAGAGATACCTATAATACTAAGCTAGTAAGCTAAATCCTATAGATAGCCCTTTAAAGAGATTTAACTATAAGTAAGAGAACTTATTACTAGTATACTTATTACTTACTCTCTAAGAGAAATTATAACTAGTAAGCTTAGTAGCTAGAGTAAAGATATCTAGTAGAGTAAAAAGATTTATAACTAAGCTAAGCTTAGAAAGTATATATAAGACGTATAGTACTAGAGACTATAGTACTAAAAGGACTCTTACTACTAGCGCTATAGAATATATACTATACGTACTACACTTAATAGCTAGAGAGTTAATTAGTAGTAAACTTATATTAGTAAAGTCTAAAGCTTTTCTAATAACTTTATATAAACTATAGTAAAGGGAAGCCTTAATATAAGTATAAGTAAAGAGTTTAATAAAGATTAAAAGTACTTAATATAGTAGTAGAGCGTAAGTATAGCGCTTAGATAATAAAGAAGTCCTAAGATATAAAAGTAGAGTATACGTTCTAGAAAAACTTACTATTAGCTAAGAAATTCTACTCTAGTATTATAACTTGTATATAGCTAGCTACTTTAGTATATATAGAATACTTAAGCTAATTATAAAATACTATTACTAGCTATTAAAAGAGTAAGACGATTAAAAATACGTAAAGACTTACGTAATATACTAATAAAGTAAAGCGCTAAGGTATAAGTAATATCTTTAAAGAAGTTTCTCTAGACTTTATTATAGGCCTCTTACTTTTAAAGGATAGCTTAGAGTGTGTATCTAATATAATACTAGTAATAGTAAACTTTTTATCTAAGATAGCTATCTATATCCTAGTACTTAAAAAGTAAGATACGTAATAGTTTATAGAAGTATACTTTAATAATATTACTTTAAACTATAAGATATAGAAAGGTATTATATTAAACTAAAGGTTAATCTTTACTTTAAAATTTTAAGTACAAATATACTACTAACTATAAGTAAAGTGTAAGCTAAGTATAGCTTTCTACTTATTAACTAATAAGTAAACTAAATAATAAAATTAGACTCTAGAATAGTATTTAAGAATCTTTATAATAAAGAATTAAGATAATTAAGTTACTTTACTAAAAATAGTACAATTTATATATAATAACTTAATTTATAAAGAAATAAAGATAACGCCTTTTTATACTATACTAAGTAAATACCTAATCTTTATATACTTACCTAAGAATAGTAAGCTAAAAAGAAAAGTACTAAATACTATTTAAAGAGTAAAGTATATATATAGCGTATAATTAATACTTATAAAGTTTCTATAGAAAGTATAAGTATATTAAGCGTAGTACTATAATAATAAATATAACCTAGAAGTGTTTAGAAAAAGAGAGCTAGTCTTACTAAGTATAAAAAACTTAAGCTTTACTTACTAACTATATAAGAAGCTATTAGATAAGTTTATTAGACTATTTTAAGTATAAGACGTAGTAAGAATATAAGTATACTACTTACTACTACTACTTTACTATTATATTTATAACGTATTTTATATTTTCTTCTTTAAGAGATAAAAATCTTAATTAGGTATAAAAGATAATACCTAGCTACCTAAAGTAATAGAAGAAAGAAAAGAAGTATAAGAAGTTAATAGAATCCTAAAGAAATATAAAAAGAAAAGATAACTAGAGTATCTCTTTAGATAGAAAAGATATAATAAATCCTAAGATATATAGACTCTTACTATAGATTTTAAAGATATAGATAAACTACTTAAAGATTTTAATTTAGCTTAAAGCGCTTTATAATTAAAATATACTTATAGAGTAAATAGTGTAATCTAACTTTTAGCTCTATAGCTAAGTATCTATATATATAAAAAATAAATAATTATACTATAAACTATTTCTTCTCTACTTATTAGATAAGCCTAAACTACTTTCTACTTACGTTTTACTTACTTTTTAAAAGTAAAACGTTTTAACCCTCTACTTTATTTTCTTTCTCTTTTTCTTTTTTTTTTCTTCTTTTTCTTCTTTTTCTACCTCTTCTTCTTCTACTACCTCTTCTTCTTCTTTTTTTTTTTTTTCTTCTTCTTCTTTATTAAGACCTTAGAACTAAGTAAGAGTAATAAGGGTAAGTAGGCTTCTATAAGATAGGTAAGGTTAATAAATAAGTTAGTTACTTAACTTAATTAATAGTTAGCTCTTATTAGAGTATTATAAGGTATATAAGTATTAATAAGTAGATAAGAATCTAATTAAAGTATTAGTTATAATACTCTATTAGGATAAGAAGTAAAGAAGAGATTAAATACAATAGTCTATAAAGGTCTATTAACGTTCCTATATACTTACTATCTAGTATTTATTCCTAAGCGCTTACTCTAGAGCGTTTACTCTAAAGCGCTTATTTCTAAGTATTTACTCTAGAGCGTTTGCTCTAGAGCGTTTACTACTAAATAGTTACGTATTCTACTATACTATATTACCTAGCCTAATTGCGTATAATATAATAGCTTACCTACCGCTTAGTATTATTGTTAGGAGGTAGCTGGAAGACAATAGTACTTGCCGTAGGCCACAGGAGATAGTGAAGGGATGACAGATAATATTCGATAGTACTACTAGTATCTAAGGGAGAATAATACTTGCCTTACTCTCTTCGCAAGTATCGAGCCTTTTATGCGCCTGTGTAGCGCATCGGCCCCGCTTTGGACTACAACTATACAATGTCATGATCTTTGGTATATCGGCCCCGCCCCCTCAACTCGTACCAGAGTTCACGAGAGTCTCGAGTGTTCGGAGAACCTTCGTTACAGAGCCTCCCCCTCTAGCTGGTGTCCTCGCCAGCATTTTGAAGTGCGACCTCGATAAAAACCCCAAACCTTTAGGAAAAAGGGGAAAAGAGTGTCCGCGTACCTCACGCGCTGTGCCTGCGCGTCAGGCGTGTTGTTGTTGTTATGCTCGTGCACAACATTCTGTTTGTATTTTGATAACAAGTGAAAGATCGTTGCCTACGTGATTGCGTTTGCTCTCGGCAGAGCCTGTGTGAAAAATATTTTTCTTTTTGTGATCGTTTTGCTCATCCTCCCATCCACCACAGCGCACATTCAACACATACGCAGCGCATATTCAGCAATCGTCGCCATGGTCTATTATCCTCGCCCAAAATTCATCAAGAAGAGTGACGTTCGTCAAGCCCTGCCTTTCAAGTGGAGCGCAGATGCCAAGCGCGCCGATCATGACGCTTCGTATGCTACTTGCCTGCGCTGCGCTCAAAGCATTGTCAACCAGGAGGAGATCTGTAACAAGCCGGAAGCGCGTCGTTGCCAGCATTGTTCTGTCAGCAATCGTGGTGGCTGCGCCTTGGTAACTATTTCAGAGACGTGCTCCTTGTGTGCGCTTCGACTGATGTAAACAGGTGCCTCCCGCGCTCAACGGGCGCGTCAACCGTATTTATGAGCTTCGTGATGCGTATGACACTGCTGTGTCCAATGCTGCTGTTCCCAAGACCAACTCGGAGGTGCGCCGTACTGGCGTCACGCTTGCTCGTGCCCAGCGCACCTTCAACTTAGAGCTGTCAAACCGCAGGCGCCTCGCTGCTCGTGGCGGTGCTCCCTTGGGAGTGCCTACTCAAACACCCACGACCACGCCTCAGTTTTTGGGGCTTATTTTGACTGAGCAGCGTAGCCTTGTGGCCCAGCAGCAGGGTTTGGTTAGGGCATTGACGGAGATTTCGGGCCACCTTCGCCACATTGTATGTTCGCCTGTGTCACGCTCATGTAGCGCATGCTAACCGCTTTTAGGCTCGCCGTGGCCACCTTTCTACGGAACAGGTTGATGATGACGAAGAAGATGATGATGAGGATGGTGGTGAGGAAGAAGAGGAGGAAGAGGAGGCGGAAGAAGAAGAGGAGGAAGAAGGAGAGGAGGAGGATTAAGACGTTCCGCTTTTGAAGAGCAGGTGGGACGCAGACGGGGAGCGGTTTAGGCTCATTCAATAAGCAGAGAAGAAATGGTTTGTAGTGTGATTATTTGTTTTTTGTACGCATAGATACCCGGCCATAGAGCCAAAGTCAGATCACACAGTTTGCTCCATGAGTGCGTTTCAAGTGCGTGAATCACGCTTTTCGCGTTCGTTTTGATCGTGAAGCGCTTTGAGCCAAATCAAACTCTTTGAGCAGTTCGTCCATGTCTTCGAAATCTGCGGCAGGAGTCCATGTATCCCAGGATTCGTCGTATCCCTTCCATCTGAGGAGGTACTCTAGCTGTCCTTTCCTTTTGCGTTTCTTCAGGATTCTTTCGACCTCCCATACTTCTTCTCCTTCCTCTGTTACCTCAGGTAGCTGGGTATTATCTTCCACACCTAATCGAGGTTTCCATCTCTCAAGGAGGGAAATGTAAAATACGTCGTGAATGCGATAGTGGGGTAGTAGGAGTAGGCGGTATGCCTGCGTTCCTACTGCGTCTTATACTTAAAATAGTCCAATAAACTTATCTAATAGCTTCTTGTGTAGTTAGTAAGTGAAGCTTAAGTTCTTCGTGCTTAGCAGAACTAGCTCTCCTTTTCTAAAGACTTCTAGTTTGTGTTTGTTATTATAGTGTTGCGCTTAATATGCTTGTGCTTTTCGTAGGGACTCTATAAGCGTTGCTCGCGCGCTGTGTATACGCTTTACTCTTTAAATAGCGTCTAGTACCTCCCCTTCTAGCCTACTGTCCTTAGGCGGGCATGTAAAGATTAGGTGTTTGCCTAGTACGGCGTAAAAAGGCGTTGTCTTTGTTCCTTTATAAATTAAGTTGTTATATACAAATTGTGCCGTTTTTAGTAAGATAACCTAATTATCTTAATTCTCTATTATAAAGATTCTTAAGTACTATTCTAGAGTCTAATTTTAACGTTTAGTTTGCCTGTTAGTCTACAGGTAGAAAGCTGTACTTAGCCTGCACTTCACCTATAGTTAGTAGTATATTTCTACCTAAAATTTTAAGGTAAAGATTAACTCTTAGTCTAATATAATACCTTTCTATATCCTATAGTTTAAGATAATATTATTAAAGTATACTTCTATAAACTATTACGCGTCCTACTTTTTAAGTGCTAGGATATAGATAGCTATCTTAGATAAGTAGTCTACTATTACTAGTATTACATTATATACGCACCCTAAGCTATCCTTTAAAGGTAGGAGGCCTGTAATAAAGTCTAGAGAGACTTCTTTAAAGATATTGCTTAGGATTAGTAGAGGAGACAATTCTCTATATTACTTGTACCTTAGCGCTTTACTTTGCTAGTATATTGTGCAAGTCTTTATATATTCCTAAACGTCTTACTCTATTAATAGCTAGTAATAGTATCTTGTAATTAGCTCGAGCGTTTTATGTACGCCGAAGTAGCTAGCTATATACGAGTTATAATGCTAGAGTAGAATTTCTTGCCTAATAGTAGGTTCCTCTAGAACGTACGCTCTACCTTTATATCTTAGGACTTCCTTGTTATCTAAGCGCTATACTTGCGCTCTACTACTATATTAAGTACTTTTAACCTTTATTAAACTCTCTACTTATACTTGTATAAAGGCGTCCCTTTACTATAGTCTATACAAGGTTGTTAGAAAGGCTTTAGACTCTACTAATATAGGTTTGCTACTAACTAACTCTCTAGCTATTAAGCGTAGCACGTATAGTATATATTCTATAGCGCTAGTAGTAGGAGTCCTTTTAGCGCTATAGTCTCTAGCCCTATACATCTTGTATACACTTTCTAAGCTTAGCTTAGTTGTAGATCTTCTTACTCTACTAGTTATCTTTACTCTAGCTACTAAGCTTACTAGTTGTAATTTCTCCTAGAGAGTAAGTAATAAGTGTACTAGTAATAGGTTCTCTTACTTGTAGTTGCATCTCCTTAAGGGGCTATCTATAGGATTTAGCCTACTAGCCTAGTATTTTACTTTAAAATTAAAAGCTCCTAAGTATATAGCCTAGCGTACTTAGCGTAGGTTTAGCTTATATATAGTACGTATTAAGTATAAGTTATTATAATCTATAAGTACTTAAATTATATACTACATACCTTTAAGGTCGTATCTCTACTATTTAAAACTATAAATAATAGTAAGAAGTTTAGTATTGTATATTTTATAGTTTAGTTCTACTTCTTATAGTTTTCTAGAAGTAAAGGTAACTAGATACTATTTCTTATCTATATAGAGCTAGGACAAGATCCTAGAGATTATAAAGGTTAACGCATCTATCTCTAAGTAAATAGGTAGTACTAGGTTATAGTAGTATAGGATAGGCGTACTTATAAAGTATACTTTAAGTTATTTAAAAGCTTTTTATACTATACTAAGCTAATAGAATTCTTACTTTCCTTTTAATAAGTCTATAAAGAAGGCTATTTTACGAGTATACTCTTTAATAAATCTTTAGTAGAAGTTTGCAAAACCTAGGAATAACTATAGTTCTTTAATACTTATAGGCTCTAGCTATTACGTAATAGTCTTAATACGCTTAGGTTTAGTATAGATACTACGCCTTATAATAATAAAGCCTAGAAAATACACTTTATTAGATATAAAGGTGTACTTCTTTAGGTTTATAAAGAGTTTTACTCTTCTTAGTACTATAAGTATAGAGCGGACAGCGCGCTAGTATAGCGTAACGTTATTGCTATAGGTATATATAAGTATATTATTAAGGTATACTACATAGATATAATCTAGGAGTCTACTAAGCGCTTTATTAATATACGCTTAAAAGCTAGTAGGGGCGTTAGTTAGCTTAAAAAGTATTACTAGGTATTTAAAATACTTATAGCGAGTGTAGAAAGTAGTTTTCTACTTATCTTCTAATTTAATTCTAATCCTATAGTAGGCATCTTTAAGATCTAAGGTAGTATAGTATTATACGCCTAATAAGTAGTCTAGCGTCTCCCTAATTAGTAGGAGTAAGCACTAATCTTTTACTATAACTAAGTTTAGGCTATAGTAGTTAATATAGAGGCGTAAGGCTCTATCCTTCTTTAAGACAAAAAGAATAGGTACTTTTACTAAACTATTACTATAACGTATCTAGCCTTTATAGAGCGTATCCTCTATATACGTATAAAGTACTTTAAGCTTACGTATAGAGAGATTATAGAGTAGCCTATAGAGAGGTTCCTTTCCTTCTATTAATAGGATTGCGTAATTAGAGTTCTTTAGGTAGAGTAGTGTCTATACAGCGACGTTATTAAATACGTTATAGTATTCTAATAAAGCGTCTAGAATACGTAACTCTTACGCTGTAAGTACAGCGTAGATACGCGTATTATATTCTAAGTTAATTATATTAGTCTTAAGTACTCTTAGTAGGTATAGTTCTACTTACATTTCTCCTAAGGCCTTTATAATTTCTTTAGTTATACACAACTATACTTAGGTAATAGAGGTATATTCTTAACGCTATATTTGCGATCTATAGTTAAGTTGTATCCTTTCTTGTTTAAGAAAAGGATTTCTAAGAAGGAGTACTACTTTCTCTTTATCTACTTTATATACTATAATCTTAGACCTATATATTACCTTATTATTATTAGTAAGGCGCACCTAAAGCTTATAAGTAGTATAGGTATTCTACCTTTACGCCCTTATCTAGCCTAGTCTAAAGAGCTTAGTGTCTTAGATTAGTTTTAGTCCTATTTCTACTATAGTCTACTAACTAATAAGACTAACGTCTACTTAAGGGTCTAGAATAACCTAAAGTTTTATTTCTAGCTCTAAGCCTAAAGCTACGCTATATATGCGCTATATACTTAGTAAGATATTAATTAATCTACGCCTTACTATCCTAGAGCTAATAATAAAGCTAAGCCTTTTCCTATTTAGTTTATATAGACTAGAATATAGTTAGAGTTACTACTATAGTACTTACTAGTATAGTGTCTCTTTTTATAGTACTTAAAGTATTTAATAGTAGACTTATCTACTAACTTATTTTAGGAGTTCTTCGTATCCCCCTTTATTTAGGCTTTTTTTAGGTTTTCTTTACTTATACTATTTATATAAGGCTTTTGTAATTTTAATACGTTACGTAAATTGCGCTTAAGTATTAAGCCTAAGGTAATAAGGTTTTCTCTTATTACTAGGACCTAATAGTAGTTAGTAATTACCCTTTATAGTTTAGACTATAGTTTTAAAAAGAGGTGCTAAATCCTTTATTCTTCTATATACTAAAGAAGTTAGTCTTTAAAGATATCTAGATATCTAGTAAAAAATCTTACACTTTATTCCTTACGTTAAGTAGCTGTAGTGTACGCTGTTGCTACCTCTAAGCTATAATTAATAGGGTCTAAGAGTAAGTTAAGTAAGTACTTTTTAAAGTACTCCTAGGTAAGAGGCTTATCTACGTTTAGGTTGCGCTTAACATACGTATACTATTATTCGCGTAGGTCTCCCTTAAGGTATTGTATAGCCTAAAGGACTTTGTCCTTTTTTACCTTAAAGTTCTAGGGTACAAGGCAAAATACTATTTTATACGAGTAGTAGTACTCTTAGTATTCCTTTAGAGATTTACCTTTATATACTATAGGCTCTTTAGGGTAAAGCGTGCGCTTTACGCGCGTGTTATTAACTAGGGAGTCTACGTCGCGCTTTTATAAGGTAATAATAGTAACCTTAGAGTTATTCTTAGGGGTTGTAGCGTAAGGAGTAGTTTGTTCTTATTCTAGACGTACAATCTCGTCTTCTAGAGCGCGGAGTGTGCGTAGTTAGGCTAACTTATTGCGTTTAGTAGTTGCTTCGTAAATGCGTTCTTTAATTGTTACTAGCGTGCTTAGTGCGTAACCTAGCTACGTACCGCTTACGCTCTACATAGTGTCTCGTTTAACTATTAACTACGTGTTTTCTTCTATTATTATAGCTTATTGTAAAGAGCGTATTATTATTATCCCTAGACTATTAGTAAAGAAGTATTATTATATTAGGAGGTAGCTAGAAGATAATAGTACTTGCTATAGGCTACAAGAGATAGTAAAGGGATAATAGATAATATTTAATAGTACTACTAGTATCTAAGGGAGAATAATACTTACCTTACTCTTTTCGTAAATATCGAGCCTTTTATGCGCCTATATAGCGCATTAGCCCTACTTTAGACTACAACTATATAATATTATAATCTTTAGTATATTAGCCCTACCCCCTTAACTTGTACTAGAGTTTACGAGAGTCTCGAGTATTTAGAGAACCTTTGTTACAATTATAATACTATCTCTCTTTCTTACGCTAAGTCTATTCTTAGGCCTAGGCCTCTATTAGCTAAGTCTAGCTTATAAGTAGTTACCTTACCTTCTAGTTAAAAACTATCTTACTATAATATTACCTCTTTCTTAATCTTATAAACTTTATCTTTTATTAGAAATCCTTACTATAAACTATATTTCTAAAATACCTTATCTATATTATTATCTTTTAGGTATTCTTTATTTTATTATACTAGATTCTACTTTAAAGTATACTAAGTGCACTTATATAAGGTATCTCTACGTTAGTATAACCTAAGAGTCTCTTAATAGAACTTATAAAAAGTTTTATAAAAAAGTTAATAATAATAAAAAACTTCTTACTATTGTTATTACTTATTTACTACGGAATAAGAAAATATTAAAATCTACTAAAGAGTATACTTATTATAAAGCTTTATACTTAGCGTTAGAATTAGAGTAGGAAGGTAATAAAGTTTTAGCGTAAGTTCTTAACTATTTTACTACTTCTATTAATATTACCTCTTCTCTTACTATCTAGTCTACTATTAGCTTATTAGATAATTTTATTATAACTAAGGGCGCTTTATAGGCTCTATATAG
>JALNQF010000765.1:0-14687 GCA_028456385.1 Ophiosphaerella korrae | reverse complement strand
AATCTATAGACTCTTAGTATTAATAGATTATAGATTAAGATAATCTATAATCTATTAGTCTTAGTAACTATAGATTATAGATTATAATAAGTATATAGTTAGTAATAATATATATTATTAAGATAGTATTAGTAATTTAATCCTTTAACTATAGAACGCTAATACAAGATAGTTATAAAATATCTTCTATTACTTATAAGTTATTATAGATTACTATATAAACTTTTGTTATTACTTCTTAATCTACTAATACTCTTTAGGTATTAGGAAGTTAACCCTAGTAACACCTATTACACCTTACTAATTTAGTTATTGCGAGAAGCAAAGTGTAAGTAGCGTATAGTCTAGCTAATATAATAATAGAAAGTTTAACTAGAAAAACTATAAAGGTACCTATAAGTAGTTATAAGTTAGATAATATAGTATAGAAGGATATTAAAAACTATATAAATAACTTAATCTCTAAAAAGGAAGATATAAAAATAGTAATTAACGCCCTAGAAATATAGAATAGAGAAATCTAAGAATATACAAAATAGAATAAGGCCTAGATTAAAGCTATTATTAAAGGATAAAACTAAATAGAATTAATTATATAACGCCTAGAAATAAGTACAATAAAGAAACTACTAAAGATACCTATACTTAAGAAGTTTAATAGAATAAGAGAGAAACTAAGACTTTTTATAGCTTTAGTATAACTCTAGATAGATGTATAAGTACTATACTTTAAAATAGAAGAAAAGAAGGTAATATATATTAGACTACACTTTAAAAAAGATGCGATAAGATAGTATAAACCCTACTAGATAGACTACACGATATACTCTTTAATAACTTAAAAGGATAAAACAAAAGCTATCTTTAAAAGTTATAAATACTTTACTAAATAAATAAGAGTAGTATTTAGAGATATAGACGTTACTTAATAAGCTAAAGAATAGTTAGAAAAGCTTATATAAATATAGAGTATTCCTAAGTATATATTATAATTTAAATAACTATCTTAAAATATAGAATAGAAAAAGTTAGCCTTAATATTATAATTTAAACAAGGGCTAAACTCTAAAATTTAATATAAAATAATCTATATAGAGAAACTATAAATACTAGAAGCTCTAAAGTAATAGGTAATAAAAATTAATAACAATCTTTAAGAATAGAAAAAGAATAAATATAGAAGTTACACCTAGAACTATAATAAAGGAGACCTTATAATCCTTAATATTAATAAAGATAGAAAGAAATAGAGAAAGATTAAAGACTTTACGTACTTTAACTATAGTAAGAAAGGCTACTACGTAAAAAACTACTAGTTATAAAAGAAAAAAGACGTAGCATATTATAAATATAGTAAACTAGAATACTTTGTAAAGAACTATAAAAATAAGAACTATAAGAAAGATAAAGAAACTTAGTTAAAGATAACTAAAGGTAAGAGAGAAGCACTAAAAGTATAGGCTAAACCCTAAGAGAAAGTAGCTAGGAGTAG
Organism: Ophiosphaerella korrae; assembly: GCA_028456385.1. Classification (NCBI taxonomy): domain Eukaryota; kingdom Fungi; phylum Ascomycota; class Dothideomycetes; order Pleosporales; family Phaeosphaeriaceae; genus Ophiosphaerella; species Ophiosphaerella korrae. The sequence goes on along the minus strand of JALNQF010000765.1, from coordinate 13,195 downwards.
AGAAATATAATATATAATACTCTATTAGACCTTTTATTATAAGGATAACTACTATATATATCTTTCTAGTAAATAGAGAGTAAGATACTTCCTATAATAGAGAAATAGAGTAGTAGTAATAAAAGAAAGAATAAAAGCGTAGCTAGAAGAAATAGTATACGTAATAGACCTACTAATAGAAGACTTAGAAAGGGAAGAACCCTAGATACTATTAATCTAGGCTAAAGGACTAGTACTAGATAAAGAGACTACTACGACTTCTTTTAAAGGACTATAAAGAAGTAAGAAGTAAACTAGTATAAAAGGTATAGAGTATACCTAGCTAGATATATATAGCTATAATAGCTATATAATAATAGATATAGAGGAATAAAATAAATAATAGAAGTTTATTTAGAAATACTTACTAGTTATAAGTATAGAGGAAGCGTACAAAGACTAGAAAGAATATAACCTTAAAGAAATAAAGTTTATACTATTTTAAGAATAGATAAAGTAGTATATAGTTATAGTAAGAAGGATACCTATAAAAAGAGAATAGTAATACCTTATAAAAGAAACGTAATAGATTAATAAAGCCTATATACTAAGAGTACTAGTAGTATACTATATCCTAATAGTAAGCACACCTAGTAAAGACAAATACTAAGAAGGAGATAATAAAATAATAAATTTAAAACATCTAGTATATTTTAAAGTATTATAGATATTATACCTAAACAAGAACTATATTATATATAGGAACCCTAAAGTAAATAATAATATATAGCTTATAAGAAGAAGAGGCTATAACTATACTAGAGTAATTCTAGTAGAAGATATCTAAGGATAAGAAGTAATCCTAGAAAATAGTTATATAGTAGTAAAGCCTAGACTAAAACTATCTAAGAAATATATCTAAGGAGGACTATAGTATAAATATAAGTACAATAAATATCTAAAATATAAAAAATATAAACTTAAAGTAAGACTATAGCTTTAGAAAGATAGATAATTTATAAAGTTACCTAAGTAAGAAAAGCTAGAAAGTATAAGAGGCCTATATATTATAAAGAAAAGTATATACTATAGAAAGAAAGTATAATTAATAATTAATAGTAGAGCTATAAGAAACTTTATATTAAAGAAGTTTATAGAAATAAAAGGAATATATTATATAATAAAGAAGTACTCTTAACAACTAAGTACGATTAAAAGAAAACTATTCTAAGAACCTATTAGGTTCGAGATAGTTCTCTTAACACTTAAACTAAAAGAGATAACAATTAAGAATATAGTTATAGATATAACAACAATTAATAATAAATAAGATATAATACTAGGTATACTATAGTTATAGATAACTAACCTACATATTAATTAGAGAACTAGAGAAATTAGTTATATAGGAAAAGATATATTAAAAGCTAATATAAAAACCTATAAAGGAGAATTCCTAGAAGAATATAAGAAGTAGAAGAAATAGCTTATAGAACCTAAAGACTATCTTCTAGAATATTAGCTATAGGACTTAGTAATAGACCTAGAAAAAGATAAGAACGTAAGATAGAGCCTAGTCTATAGAAAAATAGAAAAAGAATCTAAAATTAAATAAGTATTTATTTAGAACGTACTAAAGAAAGAATAGATACAAGAATCTAAATCCTTAGTAGTATATAGACTTATATTTATAGATAAAAAAAGAAGAAGTAATAAAAGGCTCTATATAGATTTTAGAAAAACTAACGCAATTATAAATAAGAATTAATACCTACTACTACAAATTAACGTAATATAAGATAGGCTATAAAGAGCAAGAATCTTTATAAAACTAGATATCTAAAACGCGTACTACTAAATTAGAATTAAGAAAGGTAATAAATAGAAAATAGTATTTAGAATATAGTATAGACTTTATAAATACTAAGTTATACTATTTAGTTTAATAAACGTACTAGTAGTATTCTAAGAAAGAATTAATATAGTACTAAGAAAATACTTAGATATATTTATATTTATATACCTAGATAATATCTTTATATTCTTAGAAATAGAGGAAGAATATATATAATATAGATACAAAGTACTAGAGAAATTAGTAGAAAATAAATTATTTTTTAAAATAAAGAAATGCGAGTTCTATACTAAGGAAATAGATTTCCTTAGATTTATTATAGAACTAAGAAAAATCAAGATTAACCTAGGAAAGATTAAGTTAATTAACAAATAGCTAATACTAAAAAAAAACCTAAAAGAGGTATAATAATTTTATAGGCTAGCTAACTTCTATAAAAAGTTAATAGTAAGATATTCTAAAAATATAGAACTAATTACAAGACTTATAAAGAAAGACACGCTATTTAAATATACTAAGGAGTGTAACGAAGTATTTAATAAGATTAAGAGGAAGTTTATAGAAAATCTAGTTATTAGAATATATAACTTAGACTTACTAGTAATAGTAAAAATAGACGTATCTAACTTAGTCTATAGAATAGTACTAATATAGGAAGACCTAAAAACTAAAAAAGAATATTTAGTTAAATACTTCTCTAAGAAAATAAAGCTAGTAGAGCTTAACTACCTAATTTATAATAAAGAGATACTAGTAATCTATAAAGTATTTAAATAATAGAGAGTATACCTATAAAGAGTAAAATATTAAATAAAGGTCTATATAGACTATAAGAATCTTATTAGATTTATACTAAATAAAGAACTATTATAATAATATATAAGATAGTAGGAATTCCTATTAATATATAATATAGAAATTATATATATAAAAGAGAAAGATAACTAGTATATAGACGCCCTTAGTAGAAAAGTAGACTTATAAGAAGAAGTAAGTACTACTAGTATAGTTCTAGTTTAGAATAAAGAAAGATACTTAATCCTAAATATACTTAAAATAGCTATAACACTTAAAAGAAAGAATAGTAAGCTAGACAAATAGATTTAGAAAATAATTAAAGAAGTATCTAAAGAGATAAAGAAATTAGAAATCTAAAAAGAACTTGTATAAGCTTATAGAAGAACTTATATTCTTAAGAAGATTTAGAGAGAATTTATATAACAATTCTATAAACTACTAGTATATAGATACTAAGAGATTAATAAAACTCTTAATAGGTTACTATAAGACTATTATATCCTAAAAGCTAGATAACTAGTAATAGAAGTACTATAAGACTATATAGAATATTAATAAAATAAGTATAGTAGATACGTACTATATAGAATACTATAACTAGTAGAAGTACTAAAAAGACTATAAAGAGTTATTATAATAGACTTTATTATAAAGCTACCTAAGTCTAAAAACCTAATATTAGGAGTTAAGTATAATAGAATCTTAATAATAGTAGATAAACTTATAAAGTACTTATACTTTAGACTATATAAAAAAAAAGTAGGATAGAAGTTACTATATACTAGGTTCTAGGAACTATAATTAGTTAATATAGACTACTAGATAAAATTATTATAGATAGAGATATAAGATTTATATTAAAACTATAAGGAATAATAATAGTATAATTAAGAATTAAATATATAATATCTATAGTATATTACTTATAGATAGATAAATAATTAGAATAAATAAATTAGATAGTAGAATAGTACTTAAGATACTACTTTAACTATAACTAGAATAATTAAGTATAGCTACTACTTATAGCATAGTTAGTATATAATAGCGTAAAGAATATAGTAATAGAAGTATTACTTTTCTTTATAAATTATAGATTTAACTCTAGTATATATAGAATACTAAGACTAAAAGTATCTTAGTCTCTAAGAAGAGAAAACTTTACTAACAAACTTAGAGATATATATAATTAATTAAGATAGGACGTAGAATTCTTATATAATTAGATAGCTAAGTATTATAATAAAAAATATAAAGAGAGACCTTAATTTAGAAAGAGAGAAAAAGTATAGTTAGTTAAAAAAAACGTAAAAAGTAAATAACTAAGTTTAAAACTAGATTACGTTAAGATAGGACTATACAAAATTAAGAAAAAAGTTACGCTAGTTATATTTAAATTAAAGCTACTAAACAAGATAAAGATATACCTAACCTTTTACATAGTACTACTTAAGATAGTACTATAAAACGTAAAACTACTAGTATACAAAGTAGATATATATAGAGAATAAAAAGAATAAGAAGTTAAGAAAATCTTAGTATACTAGTTCTATAATAGTAGAAACTACTATATAGTAGAATAGATAGGTATAAATAAGAAAAGGTAACTATAGGAAAAAATATAGGAACTAGAAGATAACTTTAACTACTTTAAGAAACTAGAAGACTTCTAAAGTTAAAACCCTCTATAACGCCTAGTAGTAAGCTAAGAGAACTAATATTACTACTATTAGATAGAGAGATAATAAGAATACCTAATATAGAACTTACTACAATAATATTAAACGCCTTATCTAAGTCTAGCTTAGCTTCTAGAGCTACTAACTACTTAGCTAATTTCTTATTATTTAATACCTTTATCTTATAAAGATAAGAGAGATAAGTTTAATTCTTTACTAGCTTACTCTATATAAGCTCCTAGATCTATTTACGCTTAGCTTTAGCCTCTATAATTTAAGATAGTAATTTCTCTTAAGTATAGTTAATAGCTCTCCCTATTATTATTAAGCCTAGACGCAAGAATAAGTATAATAAACGTATACTTAAAGAGAGAAATACTAGATATATTACAAGAACTACGTATATTTATATAAATATACACTTTATAAGCCCTACTATTATTTATAGAAATAATATAAAAAAGAGACTTAGAGTTTAACTTAAGAGAAGTATAATAAGAATAAAGAAATATCTTAATACTATTACGTAATATACAATTAGTAAGAAGATAGTAATAATATATAGATAAAATAACTATAAAGAGTAATAAAGAACTATAAATTAATAAAGAAAGTAGATTAATAACTCTAGCCCTAGGATAAGAAAACTAAGACCTATCTAGAGGGAGAAATAGTATTATAGGCGTAACAAGAGAAATAGAGATAGAACTAATTAGTCCTAACTTAAGTACTAATAAAGTATAAGACGAGTAGAGTAACAACTTTAATTAGGAAACTATATATAATTAAGACACCTAAAGTAATCTATAATCTATAGACTCTTAGTATTAATAGATTATAGATTAAGATAATCTATAATCTATTAGTCTTAGTAACTATAGATTATAGATTATAATAAGTATATAGTTAGTAATAATATATATTATTAAGATAGTATTAGTAATTTAATCCTTTAACTATAGAACGCTAATACAAGATAGTTATAAAATATCTTCTATTACTTATAAGTTATTATAGATTACTACACGAACTTTTGTTATTACTTCCTAATCTACTAATACCCTTTAGGTATTAGGAAGTTAACTTTAGTAATACCTATTATATTAGTACTCCTTCTTACTTTTAGTTATCTTTAACTAGGCTTTTTTATCTTTCTTATAGTTCTTACTTCTATAGTTTTTTATAAAGTATCTTAGTTTTCTATATTTATAATATACTATATCTTTTTTCTTTTGTAATTAGTAGTCTTTTACTTAGTAGCCTTTCTTACTATAGTTAAAGTATATAAAGTCTTTATTCTTTTTCTTCTTCTTATCCTTATTAGTATTAAGGATTATAAGGTCTCCTATCTCCTAATTTTTAAGTTAGCTTCTATACTTATTCTTCTTTTATTTTTAAAGATTATTATCTATTTATATTACCTATTATTTTAAAGCTTTTAGTATCTTTAGTTTTTCTATATAAATTATTTTGTATTAGATTTTTACGTTTAGTCTTTGTTTAAATTTTAATATTAGAGCTAATTTATTCTATTCTATATTCTATAATAGTTATTTAAACTATAATAAATATTTAGGAACGCTTTTACTTTATATAAGTCTTTTAAGTTTTTCTTTAGCTTACTAGGTAATATCTATATCTCTAAATACTACTCTTATTTGTTTAGTAAAGTATTTATAACTTCTAAAGATAGCTTTAGTTTTATCTTTCTATATTATTAGAGCGTATATTATATAGTCTATCTAGTATAGTTTAAACTATCTTATTATATCTTCTTTAAGGTATATTCTAATATATATTACCTTTTTTTCTTCTATATTAAAGTGTAGTACTTGTATATCTATCTAGAGTTATACTAATACTATAAAAGGTTTTAATTTTTCCCTTATTCTATTGAATTTCTTAAGTATAGATATCTTAGGTAGTTTCTTTATTACGCTTATCTCTAGTCTTTAGGTAATTAGTTCTATCTAGTTCTAACTTTTAATAATAGCTTTAATTTATACTTTATTTTACTTTAAGTAGTCCTATAGTTCTTTATTCTATATTTCTAAAGTGTTAATTACTATCTTTATATCTTTTTTTCTAAGATTAGGTTATTTATATAATTTCTAATTACCCTCTATACTATATTATCTAATTTATAACTACTTATAGGTGCCTTAGCTACTTATTTAGTTAAACTTTCTACTATCGTGTTAGCTAGACTATACGCTACTTACGCTTTACTTCTTGTAATAACTAAATTAGCAAGGTATAATAGGGTTACTAGGGTTAACTTCCTAATAACCTCTACAGTTATTAGTAGATTAAGAAGTAATAACAAAAGCTTGTATTTTAATTAGTAATAACTATAAATAATAGTTAATTTGTATATATAATATTAAGTATTAGCGTTCTAGGTTAGAGATTAGATTACTAATATTATCTTAATAATACGCATTCTATTAACTATATACTTATACTAATCAATTTATATAATATTATAGATTACTACTAATCTATTTATACGTAACTATAGATTACTTTAATCTATTTATACGTTATTATAGATTACTCTAATCTATTCCTATATAATTATAGATTACTACTACGTGTCCTAGTTATAGGTAGCCTCCTAATTAAGGTCGTTACCTTACTCGTCCTATACTTCGTTAGTATCTAAGTTAAGACTAATTAGTTCTATCTCGATTTCTCTTATTACGCCTGTAACAGTAGCCTTCATAAGAATAACTAGATATATTTATTTTTAATCTACGTATAAGTAGAGGCTAGGTTTATTAATAAGCTAGTTCTAAAAGAAGTAGCTATAGTACTAATATTAGATAAGTTACACGATTAGATACTTAATACGCGATTAGATACGCGATTATATATATAATTACTACGTCGCTAACTTTACTATAGCTAAAAAGATTATAGCCTTAACTTTTATAAATAAAGGAATTAAATAAAAGATCTTATATATAAAGAGAAAGACTACGTTAGTATAAGATATAATAAAGAAACTAGTACTTTAATAGAAGAAGTGTTAAAGATCTAGCTTATAACTATCTTAAGAGGCCTAGCTAAGACTACTATATTGTAGATATATAGATAAAGCGTAGGGCTAGAGATAGATAGTAGAATTAATCTACTTAGTTTATACTTAGTACTTTTAAGTTATAAGTAACTATCTAAAAAAGAGCTTTTCTAAAAGCTCTAGTATCCCTCTCTAGTAAAGCTTTTATATAGCTATTATAAAAAAGCCTTTTTATTAAACTACTATAACTTCCTTTAAATCTAATAGTAGTAAGGTAGTATTTACTAGCGAAGATAAGGAATAGTAAGACTATCTAGCTAGTAGCGTTAATTTCCTAGATTAATATTACCTACTTACAATTACCTAGCTAAATAGCCTTTAGCTAGTCTCTCTTCTCTAACCTAGTAATAATAAGTTAAGTCTAGATCTTACTTATTATAAAGCTAGCCTTATTAAAGTTATAGATATCTTTATTAGCTATCTTATACGTAGCTTTTATACGCTATACTAGTTTAAACTAGTAACTTATAGTAGCTAGATCTTTATATAAAGCTTACTACCTATTATATATATAATTAAAACGTGTTATAAGACTATCTATACGCTTAATAAAGTTATGCGCCTAGTAGATACTAATAGAGCTACCTCTACGCTAAGTAAGTAGTTTATTAGCTATCTTACGTATAGTAGCTATAGTTACAGTAAAACTATAAGAATCTAGATTAAGAATATAATCGACTATTACTTCCTCCTCTAGCTAGCTAAGCTTCCTTAAGTTAGGCTAGTAATCGTGTTTAGTAAAGACACTAGCGCGTTAGTAATTAAGTATAGTTTGTAATATATTAAAGGTCTAGCTAGTAGTATTCTTAGTCTTTATCTTATTTAAGTTAAGAGCTAAGATAGTAAGCTAAATACTTACTTCTTTTAAAAGTAATTAAGAGGTATTACGTAGAGCTATTATATATTAGAGACAAGATAGGCGCGTAAAGTTAGTAGAGTACTTACTTACTTATAATACCTACTTAATTATAAACTACGTTAATCTTATAGTTCTTTATTCTATGTTTTTAAGGCGTTAATTACTATCTTTATAACTTCTTTTTCTAAGATTAAGTTATTTAAGTAGTCCTTAATTACCTTCTATATAGTATTATTTAATTTATAACTACTTAGAGGTACTTTACTTCTTTTCTTAGTTAAGCTTTCTACTATTATATTAGCTTAGACTATATACTACTTACGCTTTACTTCTCCTAATAACTAAATTAGTAAGGTATAATAAGTTACCTATATTAACTATAGGTAACTATTATAGAGGTATTAGTAGATTAAAAGGTAATAATAAAAGCTTATATTATAATTAAGTAATAACTATAAATAATAGTTAATTTAGATATATAATATTAAGTATTACCGTTCTAGGTTAGAGATTAGATTACTAATACTATCCTAATAATACGTATACTTACTAACTATATACCTTAAGTAATCTATTTATATAACCTTATAGATTACCTTAATCTATTATATATATTTATAGATTACTCTACGTCTTATATATTTAGATTATAGGTTGTTTCCTAATCTAGGTTATTACCTTACTTATTCTATACTTTGTTAGTACTTAAGTTAAGACTAATTAGTTCTATCTTGATTTCTCTTATTAGACCTATAATACTTAATACTCTATTTTAATAAGAAAGCTACTAAGAAACTTCTCTCTTATAAGCTGTATAACCTAGAAATTACTTTTAAGCTTAGTTTAAAAATCCTAGATACTAAACTTTACTTTTTTACTAGAAAATAAAATAAAGTAATCTAGAAATATATTTAAAAAATAGAAGGTAAGAGCTTTATTAGTAAATATAGCTCTTTAGCTAAAAATAACCTACTAATTATAGCTAAACTAGATAGTAACTTATAAGTTTATATAAACTACTATAAGCTAAATAAATCTACTATTAAAGGCTAGTACTTTATTCTATTCTTTAAGGAAATACTAGCCTACTTAAATAAAGTTAAAGTTTTCTCTAAATTTAACGTAATATACGCTTTTTACTACTTTTATTACTTACTTTAGTATATATACTTATAAGGTAGTGCCCTTTAGCTTTACTAACGTACTAGCTACTTTCTAGCGCGCTATTAACTTATCTCTACTAGAATAATTAGATAACTTCTATACTATATATATAGATACTGTTTTAGTATACTCTAATAATAAAATAGACTATATCTAGTACGTTTATAAAGTACTTATATAACTAAAAGAGTAAGGTATTTATATAAACTCTAAAAAATCTAGCCTTTATACTACTTTAGTTAAATTTTTAAGTATAATTATCTCTAATAAAGAAATTATAATAGATCTTTCTAACGTTTAAGCTATCTAAGAGTAAAAAATACTAAAGACTACTAAAAAAGTCTTAGCCTTTCTAAGCTATACTAGATTCTTTTAGTACTTTATTAAAGATTACTTAAGCTTTACTATACTACTTACTAAGTTAATTAAGTCTAAAGTTATTACTAAACTTACTAAAAGAGATAAGCTACCTTTTTAAAAGACTTAGTATAAGCTTTTTATAATTACTTAAGAATATATAAATACTTTTAATAAACTAAAAGCTACTTTCTAGCTAAAAGTAGTCTTACTTTACTTTAACTCTTTAAAACTAATCTATATCTAAACTAACGCCTTAAAGTAAGCTTTAGGTAGAGTAATAAGCTAACTAAACTAAGATAGAATCTAATAGCTAGTTAGCTTCTTTTTAAAAAAATATACTCTAGTAGAATATAATTATAATATCTATAACCTAGAACTTATAGCTATAATCTAAGTATTTAAAGAGTAAAAACTAAAGCTTATAAGTAGTTTATATATAATCTATATTATAATAAACTACTATAATTTAGAAACCTTTATAATAACTAAAAAGTATAATTACTACTAAGCTTACTAGTTATTATTCTTATCTTAATTTAACTTTAATATAAAATATATACCTAGTAATAAAAATAAAGTTATAAACACTTTAAGCTACTAACTATAAGATTACTCTATAGATAATTCTAATCTATAAGTATTAAGAGCTAACTAAATTATCTTAAGCTTTTAAGTCTTAGCTCTAGGCGTAAAACCTACGCTAAATATAGTAATTTACGCTTTAAGCTTTGTAGACTTATAAAAGCTAGATAGATTTACGCTAAAATAACTTACTATAGTAAATACTTACCTTTACTATATTATAAGAATAAAACCTAAATTATTAAACTTACTAGAAGACTTTCTACTACTTTATAATAAAGAAGTAGACTTAGAACTCTTACTATATATTATTAACTTACGCCTAATAGAGGAATTACTAAATATAGTATACTTAGAAGCTACGTAGCCTAAGCTAAATTTACTACTATAGATAGTAGATAGTAAAAACTATTAAAAGCTTTTTATAAAGTAAGATACTACTTTTTATATACTAATATTAGCTCTACTAGATTAGAAAAAGAAAAGTACTTTTAGGTTAATAAAACGTATCTATATATTCCTTTTAATACTTATCTATAGTACTAAATCTTTAATTTATACTATAACTATTAGTTAGTAGGCTATAAAAGACTTTATAGTACACTATATCTAATATATTAGTACTATTATTAGCTTAATATACTTTAAGCTATTAAGTAATTTTATAATATATACTTATTCTACTACTATATAAAGAGCTTATAAGATAGTAAACTTAGTTACTTCTAACTTATACTAATTTTCTATATACTCTAGACTAATATCTTAGTAAACTATATTTAAGACTTACTAGCTAATAAAAATAGTAGCTAGATTTATAAATATATTTTAGTAATTTACTACTACTTTATAAAAAGATACTATTTTTTCTCTTATAAGTCTCTAAAACCTAATAAAGCTACCTAATATTTTATATCTATTTTTAAGCTTTATAGAGTTCTAATAAATATTATATCTAATAGAAAGATAACTTTTATTAGCTAATTCTAGTACTATATATATAAACGCCTCTATATTACATAAAAGCTCTTAACTACTTACTACTTAGAAACTAATAGCTAGACTAAGTAAGTAAATTAAGCCTTAGAAATCTTTCTAAGGTAATATATTAACTATATATAAAATAACTAGGTAGCCTAGCTATATATAGCTAAGTTCTAGGTAAATAATACTATTAATATATTTATTAAGATAACTCTATTTTTTATTAATCTAGGGTATTACCTTTATAGTAGTATATACTTTAATAAAAATAATAAAAACTAACTAAACCTAGCTTAATATAACTAATATATATAAGCTAATAAGTTACTTAATACTTATAGTAACTTAGTAGCTTACTTTAAGAAAAAAATACTCTAGGAGTAATAAAAGTAAGTAGCTTAAGCTAATACCTCTTACTAAAGTAGACTAGTATATAAAGTTAGTAACTAAGCTTATATTAGTATAGCTAATTAGAAAACTATTTACTTAACTCTAAAATTAAACTACTAATAGGTAGGCCTATACTCTATTAAAAAAGTTATCTATAATAGTAGAGTATATAAGCTAGTACTACTCTAAGAAATACTAAGTAAAAGTATATTCTTAGTCTTCTCTTTAAAACTCTTACGCCCTAGAAACTAGAAGCTTTTACTAGATTAAGACTTACTATAGCTAATCTCTATTATTATTACTAATAAAGAAACTAGTAGCGTATATAAAAAGTACCTAGTAGAAGCTATCTTAGATATACGCTTTAAAGAGCGTAGAAAATACGTAAAATAGTACTACTTAGTCTACTAGACTAGCTATAATAAACTTATATAGAAGCTAGTAAAAGAATTTATAAAATATAAAGCTATTTTTAACTTTTACTAGAACTATATAGAGAAAGCTAAACTACTAACTCTATATATACCTAAAAAATAGAGCCTTAATAAAGATATAACCTATTAGGGTACCTTAGCCTACTAATAGGTAAAAAAAAAAGCCTTCTCTAAGATATAATTACTACTTTTAGCCCTTACTAGAACTACTTAAATAAGCTTAAAACTATTAATAGGCGTAAAAAAGCCCTATATAAAGCGTATTTACTACTTTTAACTTTTACTAGAACTACTTAGAGAAGCCTAAAATACTAACTATATACTTAAAATAGAGCCTTAATAAAGATATAACCTAGTAGAGTACTTTAGCTATTAGTAAGCGTAAAAAGGCCCTCTAAAGCGTAATTAAAAAACTTTACTACTAGCTAAAACTAAATTATAGTATAAAAATAGTAAGAGTAGTTTACTTTAGCTAGTAAGTATAAGACTCTTTTTAGGTTAGGGCTTACCCCTACTACTATAGCTATAACTACTACGCTCCCTTATAACTAGTTATGTATAAGTCTAGTTTACTATTATAGAATTTATAACTAGCTACTAAATTCCTAGCTAAAGCTACTCTACGCTACCTACCTCCTAATACTTATAAATATTAGGATTACTAAGTCTTTTATATTAACAAACTTACTTATTATAAAGCTTATATCTATAGTAAGTACTTATATAGAGATCTAGAGCTATTAAGTTACTTAGTAGTATTAACTTTACTTTCTTTTATACTATATATAAATACTTTTAGGTTTAATTTTATTAGTATAAAGTAAAAGTAGTAGAAAAAAGTTTATAGTTAATATATTTTATATATAGAAGTTGCGTAGGTCTTAATTTTATACTAAAATTAGTAAAAACCTTAGCTCTATACTCTATAAATAACGATTTTAACTCTAAAAATAGTTAACCTCCTTAACCCTAGCTACTACTACTACTACCTAATAAGTATTATTAGTTAATTAGAGCCCTTTTTAAGCT
>JALNQF010000764.1:0-14693 GCA_028456385.1 Ophiosphaerella korrae | reverse complement strand
AAATAGTAGACTATAGATCTAGTAAAGAACTAAGAGAATACTCTAGAGCTACTATACTATAAAAAATCTATAAAATACGCGCTAGAACTAGGTCTCTAGAAAAATAGACCTAAAGACCTACTATACTAACTACTCTAATAAAAAAAGTACTAAGTAACTTCTAATAATATCTTAAGACTCTCTTATAGAAAGATAAAGGAAAATAGGTAATAGACCCTAAATCCTTTATTTAGCTAAGACTACCTAGTAAACTTAATTTCTAACCTAATATAATTCCCTAATAAGTACTAAGTACTTTCTTAGCTAATAGCTCTATAATAGACTTAGCTACTCCTAACTAACCTATTATAGAAGAATTTAACCTAGATATAGACTTTACTCTCTTTAACTAAGGTAGCCCCCTAAGGTATAGACTAGTTACTAAGGTCTCTTTTAATAACTAGACTATATTAAACAACTTAATTAATAACGCCTAACTAAACGTTAGCTAAGTATTATTACTCTAGCCTACACCTAAGCTTAAGATCCTAGAAGAGCTAAGGAATAACTTACTATTAAACGCTATAATTAATAAAGACTTACTACTAAAAATAGTCTTTATATCTTAAGATAAACTTAAGAAATTACTTACTAAGTTTACTAAGCTCTAACCTTTATTTTGCACCTTACTACTAACTTTATACTACTTACTACTAACTTTATACTACTTACTACTAACTTTATACTAGGGAATTAAAGATAATAAACCTAGTAATTACTTATCTCTTATAGAATTTACCTTAGCTAGAATAGTATTATACCTAGTAGTCGCGAATACCTAGATATAAGATATAATTAACGTAGTAAATAAATAAAACTAGAGGCTTATAGCTAGGGTAAGTAAATTAGATAAATAACTCTCCTAATAAGATAACTAATTAGCCTAACTCTAAGAACGCCTAGCGTAATTACTACTAGACTATAACTATATTATAGAGTAATATAATACTTTAAGCTAAAGAGCTACTTAGTATAAAGCCTTATAAGAAGAAGCTATAGTAAAATATAACTACTTATATAAAGTAGTAATCTACTAAGAAAACCTAATAGCTAAATAAACTAAGCTAGAAACTTTTAACTTTAATATACTAGCGTAGAAAGATATAGAACTACCTTATACTAGGATCTTACTATAAGGCTAGTAACCTAGCTTCTTTAAAAAAGAGTTTAAACTCTAAGTACTAGTAGTAGGCTACTATATCTTTAATAGAGAAGAGTTTACTTTAACTCTCTTCTTAACTAGTATCTAAGAGCTAGCCTTTAATTTTTACTAGTATAAAGAATAAGAAGACTACTCTATAAAACCTCTATAATTTTTAGGTATAAGACGCTATATAGATGTTATATCCTTTATCTAGTTTATATATAATTACTTTATTACTAATAGAAAAAAATATATTAGCTTATAAACCTAAGCTAATATTATTATACGCTACTATATAGGATTAGCTTACTTATACTTTACTATCCTAAATAGTATTACTTACTTATACTAAGAAGAATTTATATATTTCTTTATACTTTTTTACTAATTTAGTAATATAGATATAGTAGGATTAAGAGAAGTACGTTATAAAACCCTAGAAATAGCTAAATTTAGACTAGATTAACTAATTTATAAAACTACCTAGTTAGTATAGGCTAAATTCTTCTCTAAATTTAATAATATTAGTCTTAAACTATAATAGAACCTATAGCTATATAATATCTACCTTTAAAAAAAGCTATAACTCTAGCTTAAAGAGGCTACTAGTACTACCCCTAGTATCTATAATAGCCCTACTAATTTTTAAAAGATAATCTTGATATTAGAAAATAAAGTATATAATTATAACCTAGATATAAGCCCTAGGTAAACCTAGCTTTATACCCTAGCGCCTATAAGAGCTAAACTAAGAGCGTAGATATAAAACTTTAAGGAAGAACTAGCTATAACTCTATAAGAACTAAAATACTATTAACTATAACTAGAAGGTATATTTAGAGGAACATACCTAACTAGTAAAAAGGCTACTATAATTAAAACTAAGAACCTTAAAATAATTTTATACTAAGGCTATAGAAAGATAAGTATTAAGAAGCTAGACTATACTACTTATAAATAAACAAAAGCTATTAAATCTAAGATACCTACTAATACTATAAACTACTATATAGCTACTTATATAGTAATAGACTCTAAAATAGATATAGAAATATAGGACTAATTTTTTAAATATATTACGGGCTTACTAGGGTCGACTTCCTAATAGCCTAGATAGGTATTAGTAGATTGTAAAGTAATAATAAAAGCTTGTATTATAATCTACAATAGGCTATAAATAATAGAAGATGTTTTACAACTATCTTTATATTGTTGCTCGTAGTTAATAATTAAATTACTAATACTATCTTAATAATACGCATTGCTACTAACTATATACTTATCCTAATCTATTAATCTATTACTACTAAGAATAATAGATTATAGATTACCTTAATCTATAATCTATTAACGCTAAGAGTCTATAGATTATAGATTACTTTAGGTATCCTAATTATATATAGTTTCCTAATTAAGTTTATATTCTTTGTATTTATAAGAACTTAATCCTTTAGTTATAGGGCTAATTAGTTCTATCTATATTTCTCTTGTTACTATCGTAACACTATCTCCTCTTCTAGGTAGGTTCTTATTTATCTATCCTAGGGCTAAGGTTATTAACTTACTTTCTTTATTAATTTCTAGCTCCTTATTACTCTCTATAGTTACCTCTTCTACACGTTATTAATATCTTCTTACTAATTACGTATTGCGCAATAGTGTTAAAATATTTCTTTATTTTTATTATACCTCTTTTAAGTTAAATCCTAAGTACTCTCTTTATATAGTTTCTATAAACAATAGTAGAGCTTATAAGGCATATATCTATATAAACGTTTATAGTTCTTATAATATATCTAGTATCTCTCTTATAGAGTATATATTTATTATACTTATTCTTATATCTAGGCTTAATAATAATAGGGAGAGCTATTAACTAAGCTTAAGAGAAATTACTATCTTAAATTGTAGAGGCTAAAGCTAAGCGTAAGTAGATCTAAGAGCTTGCGTAGAGTAAGCTAGTAGAGAATTAAGCTTGTCTCTCTTATTTTTATAAGATAAAGGCGCTAAATAATAAGAAATTAGCTATATAGTTAGTAGCTCTAGAAGCTAAGCTAGACTTAGATAAGGTATTTAGTGTTACTGTAGTAGGTCCTACGTTAAGTACTCTTATCGCCTCTCTATCTAGTAATAGTAATGTTAGTTCTCTTAGTTTACTACTAGGCGTTCTAGAAAGTTTTAACTTTAGAAGTCCTCTAGTTTCTTAGAGTAGTTAAGATTATTTTCTAGTTCCTATATTTCTTCCTATAGTTGTCCTTTTTTGTCTATACCTATCTATTTTACTAAGTAGTAGTTTCTACTATTATAGAACTAGTATACTAGGATTTCTTTAACTTCTTATTTTTCTTATTCTCTATACGTATCTACTTTATACACTAGTAGTTCTACGTTTTATAGTACTATCTTAAGTAGTACTATATAGAAGGTTAAGTATATCCTTATTTTATTTAGTAGTTTTAGTTTAAATATAACTAGCGTAACTTCTTCTTTAATTTTATATAGTCTTATCTTAACGTAGTCTAATTTTAAACTTAGTCTCTTACTCTTAATATTTTTTTATACTAACTATACTTTTTCTTTCTTTTTAAACTAGAGTCCTTCTTTATATTTCTTGTTATAATACTTTACTATTTAATTATATAGGAATTCTACATCCTATCTTAATTAATTATATATATCTTTAAGTCTATTAGTAAAGTTTTCTCCTCTTAGAGACTAAGATATCTCTAGTCTTAGTATTCTATATATACTAGGGTTAAATCTATAGTTTATAAAGAAGAGTAATACTTCTATTATCTTATTCTTTGCGCTATTGTATGCTAACTATACTATAGGTAGTAACTATACCTAATTATTCTAGTTGTAGTTAAGATAGTATCTTAGGTACTATTCTACTATCTAGTTTATTCTTTCTAATTATCTATCTATTTGTAGATAGTATACTATTAATATTATATATTTAATTCTTAATTATACTATTATTATTCTCTATAGTTTTAATATAAATCTTACGTCTCTATCTATAATAATCTTATCTAGTAGTCTATATTAGCTAATTATAGTTCCTAGGACTAAGTATATAGTAACTTCTATCCTACTTTTCTCTTTATATAGTCTAAAGTATAAGTACTTTATAAGTTTATTTACTATTATTAGGATTCTATTATACTTAACTCCTAATATTAGGTCTTTTAACTTAGGTAGTTTTATAATAAAATCTATTATAATAACTCTCTATAGTTATTCTAGTACTTCTACTAGTTATAACTTCTTATATAGTACGTATCTACTATACTTATTCTTCTAGTATTCTATATAATCTTGTAGTACTTCTATTACTAGTTATCTTACTCTTAGGATATAATAATCTCTTAGTAGTCTATCTAGTATTTTATTAATTCCTTAATATCTATATACTAGTAGTTTATAAAACTATTATATAAATTCTCTTTATATTTTTCCTAGAATATACGTTCTTCTATAAGCTCTTACAAGACTTTCTTAGATCTTAAGTTTCTTTATTTCTTTAGAGGCTTTCCTTATTTCTTTCTAAATCTATTTGTCTAGCTCGCTACTCTTTCTTTTAAGTGTTGCAGCTATTTTAGGTATATTTAAGACTAAATATCCTTCTTTATTTTTAACTAGAACTATACTAGTAGCGCTTACTTCTTTCTATAAGTCTAGTCTTCTACTAAAAGCGTCTATAAATTAGTTATCTTTCTCTTTTATATATATAATTTCTATATTAAATATTAATAGGAATTCCTACTATCTTATATATTATTATATTAGTTCTTTATTTAGTATAAATCTTATAAGATTCCTATA
Source organism: Ophiosphaerella korrae (assembly GCA_028456385.1). Classification (NCBI taxonomy): domain Eukaryota; kingdom Fungi; phylum Ascomycota; class Dothideomycetes; order Pleosporales; family Phaeosphaeriaceae; genus Ophiosphaerella; species Ophiosphaerella korrae. The sequence continues at coordinate 9,682 of JALNQF010000764.1, read as the reverse complement.
GTCTATATAGACCTTTGTTTAGTATTTTACTCCTTATAGGTATACTCTCTATTATTTAAATACTTTATAGATTACTAGTATCTCTTTATTATAAATTAGGTAGTTAAGCTCTACTAGCTTTATTTTCTTAGAGAAGTATTTAACTAAATATTCTTTCTTAGTCTTTAGGTCTTCTTATATTAGTACTATTCTATAAACTAAATTAGATACGTCTGTTTTTACTATTACTAGTAGGTCTAGATTGTATATTCTAATAACTAGGTTTTCTATAAACTTCTTTTTAATCTTCTTAAATACTTTATTATATTCCTTTATCTATTTAAATAGTGTATCCTTTTTTATAAGCTTTATTATTAGTTCTATATCTTTAAACTATCTTACTATTAACTTTTTGTAAAAGTTAGCTAGGCTATAAAATTATTATACTTCCTTTAGGTTCTTAGGTATTAGCTATTTATTAATTAATCTGATTTTTTCTAGATTAATCTTGATTTTTCCTAGTTTAATAATAAATCTAAGGAAGTCTATTTCCTTTATATAGAATTTATATTTTCTTATTTTAAAGAATAGTTTACTTTCTACTAGTTTTTCTAGTACTTTATATATATACTACACGTATTCTTCTTCTATTTCTAAGAATATAAAGATATTATCTAGGTATATAAATGTAAATATATCTAAGTACTCTCTTAGTACTATATTTATTCTTTCTTAGAAGGCTACTAGTGCGTTTATTAAGCTAAAGGGTATAACTAGGTATTATATAGTCTATATTGTATTCTAAACGCTATTTTCTATTTATTACCTTTCTTAATTCTAATCTAGTAGTAGGCGTTCTAGATGTCTAGTTTTGTAAAGATTCTTGCTCTCTATAGTTTATCTTGTATTATATCTATTTATAGTAAGGAGTATTAGTTCTTATTTATAATTACGTTAGTTTTTCTAAAGTCTACGCAAAGTCTTTTATTACTTATTCTTTTTTTATCTATAAATATAAGTTTATATACTACTAAGAACTTAGATTTTTATATTTATCTTTTCTTTAGTGCGTTTTTAATAAACGTTTGTTTAATCTTAGATTCTTCTTCTATTTTTCTATAAACTAGGCTCTATCTTACGTCTTTATCTTCTTTTAGATCTATTACTAAATCCTATAGTTAGTGTTTTAGAAGGTAATCTTTAGGTTCTATAAGCTATTTTTCCTATTTCTTATATTCTTCTAGGAATTCTCCTTTATGTATAACTATATTAGCTTTTAATATTTCTTTTTTAGAGTAGTTAATTCTACCTATTCTCTAATTAATTCTTAGGTTAGTTATCTATAACTATAGTATTCCTAGTATTATATCTTGTTTGTTATTAATTGTTGTTATGTCTATAACTATATTCTTAATTATTATCTCTTCTAGTTCTAGCGTAGAGGGTATTGTCTTGAACCTTATAGGTTCCTAGAATAGTTTTCCTTTAATTATACTTAGTTGTTAAGGGTACTTTTTTATAGTATAAGTTATTCCTTAGCCTTCTACGAACTTCTTTAATATAAAGTTCCTTATAGCTCTACTATTAATTATTAATTATATATTCTATCTTTAATAAGTACTTATCTTTGTAATATATAGGCCTCTTATACTTTCTAGCCTTTTTTACTTTAGTATTTTTATAAATTATCTATCTTCCTAGGGCTATAGCCTTACTTTAAGTTTGTATTCTTTATATTTTAGATATTTATTATACTTGTATTTATACTATAGTCTTCTTTAGATATATTTTTTAGGTAGTTTTAGTCTAGGCCTTATTACTAAGTAACCTTCTTCTAGTATTATTTCTTATCTTTAGATATCTTCTACTAGAATTACTCTTATATAGTTATAGCCTCTTTTTCTTATAGGCTATACTTTATTATTTACTTTAGGGTTTCTATATATTATATAATTCTTTTCTAGGTATAATATCTATAATACTTTAAAATAGGCTAGATGTTTTAGGTTTATTATTTTGTTATCTCCTTCTTAGTAACTATCTATTCTAGGTCTTGTATTTATTAGGACGTAGTATACTATTAGTACTTATAGTGTATAGGCTTTATTAATCTATCGCATCTTTCTTATAAAGAACTACTATTCTCTTTATATAGGTATTCTTCTTACTATAACTATATATTACTTTATTTATTCTTAAAATAGTATAAACTTTATTTCTTTAGGATTGCGTTCTTTTTAGTCTTTATACGCTTCCTCTATACTTATAACTAGTAAGTATTTCTAAACAAATTTCTATTCTTTGTTTCGTTCTTCTATATCTATTATTGTATAGCTATTATAGCTATATATATCTAGCTAGGCGTGTTCTATACTTCTTATACTTTTCTATCTTTTACTTTCTTATAGTCTTTTAGAAGAAGTTATAGTAGTCTCTTTATCTAGTGCTAGTCCTTTAGCCTAGATCGATAGGGTCTAAGGCTCTTCTCTTTCTAAGTCTTCTATTAGTAGGTCTATTATATACGCTATTTCTTCTAGCTATACTTTTATTCTTTCTTTTGTTACTACTACTCTATTTCTTTATTATAGGAAGTATCTTACTCTTTATTTACTAGAAAGATATATATAGTAGTCGTCTTTGTAATAAAAGGTCTAATAAAGTATTATATATTATATTTCTTTACTTCTAGCTACTTTTTCTTAAGGTTTAGCTTATGCTTGTAGTATTTCTTTCTTTTTCTCTATTGTCTTTAACTAAGTTTCTTTATCTTTTTTATAGTCTTTACTTTTGTAGTCTTTTGTATAGTGTCCTAGTTTTCTATATTTATAATATACTATATCCTTTTTCTTCTTTAATTAGTAGTCTTTCGCGTAGTAGCCTTTCTTACTATAGTTAAAATACGTAAAGTCTTTATTCTTCTTTCTCTTTCTATCTTTATTTGCGTTAAGGATTATAGGGTCTCTAGTATCCTAGTTTCTAGTTTAGCTACTATACTTGTTCTTTTTCTATTCTTAAAGGTTGTTATTAATTTAGATTACCTATTATTTTAGAGCTTCTAGTGTCCTAGGTTTCTCTATATATATTATTTTGTATTAAATTTTTACGTTTAGTCCTTGTTTAAATTGTAATATAAGGGCTAATTTATTCTATTCTATATTTTAGCTTAGTTATTTAAATTATAATATATATTCTAGGACACTCTTGTTTTGTATGAGCCTTTTAAGTTTCTCTTTAGCTTGTTAGGTAATATCTATATCCCTAAATACTACTCTTATTTATTTAGTAAAGTATTTATAGCTTCTAAAAATAGCTCTAGTTTTATCTTTTTAAGTTATTAGAGAATACGTTGTATAGTCTATCTAGTAGGGCTTGTACTATCTTATTACGTCCTCTTTAAGGTATAATCTAATATATATTACCTTCTTTTCTTCTATATTAAAGTGTAGTACTTGTATATCTATCTAGAGTTGTACTAACGCTATAAAGGGTCTTAATTTTTCCTTTATTCTATTAAACTTTTTAAGAACAGGTATCTTAGGTAGTTTCTTTGTTGCACTTATTTCTAGTTATTAAGTAATTAGCTCTATCTAGTTCTAGCCTTTAATAATAGCTTTAATTTATACTTTGTTCTATTTTAAGTAGTCTTGTAGTTCCTTATTCTACGTTTCTAGTACTTTAATTACTATCTTTATATCTTCTTTATTGTTAATTAGTTTATTTATATAGTCCTTAATTGTTTCCTATATAGTACTATCTAACTTATAACTACTCTTAGGGGCTTTACTTGTTAAACTTTCTACTATTATATTAGCTAGACTGTGCGCTACTTACGCTTTGCTTCTCGCAATAACTAAATTAGTAAGGTGTTACAGGCTTACTAGGGTTAACTTCCTAATAGCCTAGATAGGTATTAGTAGATTATAAAGTAATAACAAAAGCTTGTATTATAATCTACAATAGGCTATAAATAATAGAAGATATTTTGTAACTATCTTTGTATTGTTACTCGTAGTTAATAATTAAATTACTAATACTACCTTAATAATACGCATCGCTACTAACTATATACTTGTCCTAATCTGTTAATCTATTACTACCAAGAATAATAGATCGCGGATTACCTTAATCTATAATCTATTAACGCTAAGAGTCTATAGATTATAGATTACTTTAGGTGTCCTAATTATATGTAGTTTCCTAATCAAGCTTGTATTCTTTGTATTTGTAAGAACTTAATCTTTTAGTTATAGGGCTAATTAGTTCTATCTATATTTTTCTTGTTACTATTATAACAAAATACGACCCCTAACTAGATATAGAGCTAGAACTAGAGCCTAACTTAGACTAGGATTTAGAAAACAACGTTCCCTAAGCCTAAAGCCTTAACCTAAAGATTATATAAACTAGAAGAGTATAATTAACTACTAAAGTATAACTCCTAGTATAGCTATATCCTATATACTTGCCTATAGAATATAGATAGTCTAGTACAAGAAACTACTAACTAATCTAATAGAAGCTAAGCTAAACTAATTTTTATTTACTAGCTTCTTAAGTAAAAACCTTATAGTACCCTATATAGCTAAAACCCTAGCTAATAATAAAGCTAACGTAAACTTTATTTAATAAAAATTTGCTTAGAAGAATATAAAATTACAAACTATCTAGCTACTTTAACTTATTATTTATAAAGGATATAATAGTTCTCTATCTAAGTCTATTACGTATTAGGTTAAGTTCTACTTACAAGTAAGTATATATATTAAATAGACCTCTACCTATATTATTAAAAATATAAGCTAATTTAACTTTATTTTAGGATTTTTATAGCGTAAAGCCTATACTATTAAACTTAACTACTACTATAGAATGTTATTATTCCTTAATACTTACTACTAATAGTACTACTAGATAACTAATAAAATCTCCTTAGTAGTATACTATAGTACGCCTAGATATTACTCTACTATAGCTTTAAAGAAGCTAGCGCTTAAACTATTATCTACTTCTATAGGGCCCCTAAGTAGGTACCCTAATAGGTATAAATAGAACTTATTAATAGATATTTAAACTATTAGTTATTATATAATTAAGGCCTTTACTAGAAGAAGTAGATATACGCTTATAGTACTTACTTTAGATAGAATACTACTACTAGTATACTACTATAAAGTAGCTAGAGAAGTAGATTACGCGTAATTTTACAAACTACTACTTATAGTAGAGCTTAAGGATATCTTATCTATAGAACTACTCTAACTATATTAAGACTTAATACCCTATTTTAATAAGAAAGCTACTAAGGAACTTCCCCCTTATAGGCTATATAACCTAGAAATTACTCTTAAACCTAGTATAAAAATCTTAGACGCTAAACTTTACTTTTTTACTAGAAAATAAGATAAAGTAATCTAGAAATATATTTAAAAAATAGAAGGTAAGGGCTTTATTAGTAAATGTAGCTCTCTAGCTAAGAATAACCTACTAATTATAGCTAAACTAGATAGTAGCTTACAAGTCTACGTAAACTACTACAAGCTAAATAAATCTACTATTAAACACTAGTACTCTATTCTATTCTTTAAGGAAATACTAGCTTACTTAAATAAAGTAAAGATTTTCTCTAAATTTAACGTAATATATACCTTTTACTACTTACGTATTACTTTAAATTTAGAATAGCTAACTATATTTATTACTTACTTTAGTATATATACTTATAAGGTAGTACCCTTTAGCCTTACTAACGTACTAGCTACTTTCTAGCGCGCTATTAACTTAGCCTTACTAGAATATTTAGACGACTTCTATACTATATACATAGACAACGTCCTAATATACTCTAATAATAAAATAGACTATATCTAGTATATTTACAAAGTACTTACGTAACTAAAAAAGTAAAGCTTTTACGTAGACTCTAAAAAATCTAGCCTCTATACTACTTTAGTTAAGTTTTTAAGTATAATTATCTCTAATAAAGGAATTATAATAGATCTCTCTAAAGTTAAAGCTATCTAAGAGTAGGAAATACTAAAGACTACTAAAGAAGTCTTAGCCTTTCTAGGCTATACTAGATTTCTCTAGCGCTTTATTAAAGATTACTTAAGCCTTGCCTTACTACTTACTAAGTTAATTAAGTCTAAGGTTATTACTAAACCTACTAAAAGAGATAGGCTACCCTTTTAAAAGACCTAGTATAAGCTCTTTATAATTACCTAAGAATATATAGACGCTTTTAATAAACTAAAAGCTACTTTCTAGCTAAGTATAGTCTTACTTTACTTTAACCTCTTAAAACTAATCTATATTTAAACTAACGCCTCTAGGTAGGCTTTAGGTAGAGTAATAAGCTAACTAAACTAAGATAGAATCTAATAGCTAGTTAGCTTCTTCTTAAAAAAATATACCCTAGTAGAATATAATTATAATATCTACAACCTAGAACTTATAGCTATAATCTAAGTATTTAAAGAATAGAAACTAGAGCTTATAAGTAGTCTATATATAATCTACGTTATAATAGACTACTATAATTTAGAAACTTTTATAATAACTAAAAAGCTTAATTGCTACTAGGCCTACTAGTTATTATTTCTATCCTAATTTAATTTCTATATTAAATATATACCTAGTAATATAAACAAGGTTATAGACGCCCTAAGCTACTAACTACAAGATTACTCTATAGATAATTCTAATCTATAAGTATTAAGAGCTAACTAAATTATCCTAAGCCTTTAAGTCCTAGCCTTAGGCGTAAAACCTACGCTAGATATAGTAATTTACGCTCTAAGCCTTGTAGACTTATAAAAGCTAGATAGATTTATACTAGAATAAGCTACTATAGTATATACCTACTTTTGCTATATTATAGGAATAAAACCTAAATTAGTAAACTTACTAGAGGATTTTCTACTACTTTATAATAGAGAACTAGACCTAGAACTCTTACTATATATTGTTAACCTACGCCTAATAGAAGAATTACTAGATATAGCATACTTAGAAGACTACGTAGCCTAAGCTATATTTACTACTATAGATAGTAGACAATAAAAACTATTAAAAGCCTTCTATAAAGTAAGATACTACTTCTTATACGCTAATATTAGCTCTACTAGATTAAAGAAAGAAAGGCGCCTTTAGGTTAATAAAACGCGTCTATATATCTCTTTAAACGCCTATCTACGCTACTAAATCTTTAATTTATACTATAACTATTAGTTAGTAGGCTATAAAAGACCTTATAGTACGCTATATCTAATATATAAGCGCTATTATTAGCCTAAGATACTTTAAGCTATTAAGTAATTTTATAATATATACCTAATCTACTACTATATAAAGAACTTATAAGATAGTAAACTTAGTTACCTCTAACCTATACTAATTCCCTACGTACCCTAGACTAATATCTTAGTAGACTATATCTAAGCCTTACTAACTAGTAAAAATAGCGGCTAGATTTATAAATATATCCTAGTAATTTACTACTATCTTATAAAAAAATACTATTTCTTCCCCTATAAGTCTCTAAAACCTAAAGAAGCTACCTAATATTTTATATCTATTTTTAAGCTTTATAGAGTCTTAATAAATATTATATCTAATAGAAAGATAACTTTTATTAGCTAATTTTAGCGCTACGTATATAAATACCTTTATATTACGTAAAAGCTCTTAACTATATACTACCTAGAAACTAATAGCTAAACTAAGTAAGTAAATTAAGCCTTAGAGATCTTTCTAAGGTAATATATTAACTACGCGTAAGATAACTAAGTAGCCTAGCTATACGTAGCTAAGTTCTAAGTAAATATTACTATTAATATATCTATTAAGATAACTCTATTTCTTGTAGATCTAGGGTATTACTCTTATAGTAGTATATACCTTAGTAAAAATAACAAAGATTAACTAAACTTAGCTTAATATAACTAACGTATACAAGCTAATAAGCTACTTAATACTTATAGTAACCTAGTAGCCTACTTTAAAGAAAAAATACTCTAGGTATAATAAGAGTAAGTAGCTTAAGCTAATACCTCTTACTAAAGTAGACTAGTATATAAAGTTAGTAACTAAGCCTATATTAGTATAGCTAATTAGAGAACTACTTAGCTAACCCTAAAATTAGACTACTAATAGGTAGGCCTATACCTTATTAAGAAAGTTATCTACGATAGTAAAGTATATAAGCTAGTACTATCCTAAGAGATACTAAGTAAAGGTATATTTCTAGTCTTCTCTCTAAAACTCTTATACTCTAGAGATTAGAAGCTCTTACTAGATTAAGACCTACTATAGCTAATCTCTATTATTATTACTAATAAAGAAACTAGTAGCGTATATAAAGAATACCTAGTAGAAGCTATCTTAGACGTACGCTTTAAAGAGCGTAGAAAATACGTAGGATAGTACTACTTAGTCTACTAGACTAGCTATAATAAACCTATATAGGAGCTAGTAGAAGAATTTATAAAATATAAAGCTACCTTTAACTTTTACTAGAACTACCTAGAGAAAGCTAAACTACTAACTCTACGTATACTTAAAAAATAGAGCCCTAATAAAGATATAACCTATTAGGGTATCTTAACTTACTAATAGGTATAAAAAAAAAAGCTCCTTCTAAGGCGTAATTACTACCTTTAGCCCTTACTAGAACTACTTAGATAAGCTTAAAACTATTAATAGGCGCAAAAAAGCCCCTTATAAAGCGTAATTACTACCTTTAACCTTTACTAGAACTACTTAGAGAAGCCTAAAATACTAACTATATACTTAAAATAGAGCTTAATAAAGACGTAACCTAGTAAAGTACCTTAGCTATTAGTAGGCGTAAAAAGGCCCTCTAAGGCGTAATTAAAAAAATTTACTACTAGCTAAAGCTAAATTATAGTATAAAAATAGTAGGAATAGTTTACCTTAGCTAGTAAGTATAGGACTCTTTTTAGGTTAGGGCCTACTTCTACTACTATAGCTATAACTACTACGCTCCCTTATAACTAGTTACGCGTAGGTCTAGTTTACTATTGTAGAATTTACGACTAGCTACTAAATTCCTAGCTAAGGCTACTCTACGCTACTTACCTCCTAATACTTATAAATATTAGGCTTACTAGGTCTCCTATATTAATAAACCTACTTATTGCAAAGCCTATATCTATAGTAAGTACTTATATAAAGATCTAGCGCTATTAAGTTACTTAGTAGTATTAACTTTACTTTCCCTTATACTATATATAAATACTTTTAGGTTTAATTTTATTAGCGTAGAGTAGAGGTAGTAGAAAAAGGTTTATAGTTAACACTTTTTATATATAGAAGTTGCGTAAGTCTTAATTTTATACTAAAATTAGTAAAAACCTTAGCTCTATACTCTATAAATAACAATTTTAACTCTAAAAATAGTTAACTTCCTTAACCTTAGCTACTACTACTACTACCTAATAGGTATTATTAGTTAATTAGAGCCCTTTTTAAGCTCTAGGAATTCGCTCTTTAAAAGGAGAGAGACGTATAAGAGAGTTATCTCTTATATCTCTTATTTTTATACTAATATTAGTAAGTTTACAACTTACTAATATTGCAAACTTACTAATATTACAAAACTTACTAATATATTAGTAAGTTTACAACTTACTAATATTTAACTACCTTTCTACTTTTAGTTAGCGCTTAGTAAGCTACTAGGTAT
>JALNQF010000763.1:0-14725 GCA_028456385.1 Ophiosphaerella korrae | reverse complement strand
ATATTAATTTCTATAATTAATATTAGTACCTATATACTAAACTCTTCTAGGTTTAAGTATTTACTCTAGAGTTTAAAAGCTACTAAGCTTAGGTTACTCTATATAGATTCTATATAGTTTACTAGCTAAGCTTACTACTTATATAGGATCTACCTCTTATTTTACTAAGATAGCTAGCTAGCTAGCCTAGCTTTTAGTATTATATAGAGCTCTACCCTCTAGATTTTACTCTAGGTACTTACCTTACTAGTTACTTTCTAGGATTTAAGCTACTTTGTAGAGCTAGTTATATATTTTATCTTAGGTCTCTTTTATATTACGCGCTACATCTTTATATAATACGTTAATAAGTTTTTAAATCTCTAGCTTTAAAAGCTCTTAATAAGCTTTACTCTTCTTATTATAAAAGAGCTACTTATTAAACGTTATATTACGCGTTATAATTACCTAATCTAATTCTAGGACCTATATCCTATATATATTAGATACTCTATATCCTACTAGATATTTAATATAGCTCTAAGGGCTTATTTTAAAGCCTTTCTTATTACGCCTAGCTACTTCCTCTTTATTAAGTAGATATACTTAGTAGCTATAAGTATATACTCTACTCTAATCTAGCTAAAGGTCTACTATAGTAGCTCTTACTTACTTAAGCTAATAGTATCTAAAGTACTATTTAAACTAGCTATTAAGTACTATTATAAAGTTATATACCTAATATAGATCTAGGGCCTAAGAGCTTATTAGTCTTAAAGAACTTAGACTTTATTAGCTAAACTAGTTCTAAACGTTATTTACATTCCTATAGATTATATCCTATAACCTAAAGGCCTATTAGCTACGCTCTCTCTCCCTCTCTCTTCTTTAATAGTTTACCTCCTTATAAGCTCTTAGTACTTGTGTTTCTTTAGTAATTACCTACCCTCTTTTTTTTACTATTCCTTTCTTTATAATACTCTACTATATACCTCCCCCCTTATATAGAGCTTAGTCCTATTAAGCTACTATACTTAATTAAGAGCTTCTAGCTTAGAGAGAGAGTAAAACCTACTTTAACCTATAAACTTCTTTCCTATTTTATTAGTAGTAAGGTACTTAAACCCTTAGATCTAAAATAATTTAGATTTGTAATTTAGCCCTACCCTACAAATAGTCTAGTATCTAGCGCCGACTATATATATAGTTAGAGAGTAACTTAGGCCTTCTAGCTAAAATATTAATATCGACGAAAGAGAATAAAGATATTAAGTCCCTAAGAGCTTTCTTCCTCTTAAATAACTTATAGCCCTTTAGGTATTAGTTACTGTATATTATCTATAAACTACTAATCTAACCCTAGCTATAGCTATAACCTACTTAGGCCTACCCTAGGAGAGCGCTAACCTTGTTAGCGCCGTTACCTAATATAAAGCTTAAGTTACGTCGCCTCTATTTCCTTATATTAGCTATTGTTTTTATTTTAGAGCGTCTATAGCTTAGAACTTTAAAGATACTACTCTTATCTTCTACTTATAATACCTTTCTCCTAAGGGCTTTAGATCTAATATCTAAGGGGTTATTCGTAGAGTATTTATATAGTTTCTAGGTTATTTAATAAAATTTTTATATAGACGTGTTATATAGCTTATAGTAGTAGCTACCTATCTTCTTACTATTTCTTTTTATATACGTTTTATAAGCTATAGTAGTTTTTACCTTTCTATAATAGTTCTTTTACTTAATACGTCTCTACTTACTAAATTCTTCTCTTACTTATTAATTTTTAATAGCTAGCTCTTTTCTTATATATATATATTTATTAGTTAAGCTAGTATAAGGCCTTTAGGCTCTATATTTAAACGTTTTTACTAGTAGTTAGGCTCTTATAGTTATTTACTCCTATAATTTTTAGTAAAGTTATAAATACTCTCTAAAGGCGTACTTAAACTTTATCTCTCTATTTTTTATTCTATTTTCTTCTTCTTTTCTTTAAGCTTATCTTAGCTACTCTATACTCTCTTACTAGTTTCTTAGCTCTATTCTCTTGTTTACTTTCTACTTTAATTATTATAGCTACTCTTAACTTCTAACCTAGGTCCTATATAGCTAGCTAGCTTAGCTAAAGTAACTATAGTAGTAATAATCCTTCTTAGCTACTTTGTAACCTAGGTAGACTACTCTTAGGTTACTATTAAACTAAGAGTAGGGCTTTCTACCCTATTTCTATAATGTATTATTTCTAGTATAAAAGTAAGTATCTATCCTTTTTACTTATAGGCCCTTAGGTCTTACTAACTACGCTTTTCTCTTAGTTATTACTTATTTCCTTAACTACTCTCTCTTACTTAACTTACTTTATAACCTTCTTAACTAAGCCCTTAATATCTTTAAAGAGCGTAACTTTAGCTAGCTTCTTTCCTTTATCTAAGAGTTCGTGTATACTTACTATAACAAGCGTAAGAATAAGGCTTACTAGTAGAATAGTCCCTATAATATTTATTCCTATAACCCTAATAGCTTCTTCTATACTTCTAATAGCTTTTAGTCTCTCTTCTACTAGCTATACTATTAGGTACGCTATTATAAAGGTTAAAAGATACCTACTTAGGACTCTTTAGCTACCTAGGCTACGCGCTTATAAGATCCTTCTTTAATTAATAATCTTTAAGAGATACAAGCCTATTATAAGGCTATAGTCTACGTAGGTTAGTATACTTAGAAGACTATTAGCCTTTATAGGGCCTTACTACTAGGGCTACTACTACTAGGCTCTAATAGGGCTATAGCTTGTAGTTCTAAAGAGGAGAGTAATTGTAGCTATACTACCTATATTCGTAGTAGTATTAGATACTCTATTTTCTTTAATAATAAAAGTATTATCTACTTTAATAGCTCCTATATTTATTATTATATTTAGAGCTATAATTATAGGTTAAGTAAGTCTTTAACTCTATTTTTCTTTTTACTTAATCTTATCCTAATAGTCTTTTAGAGCTTAGCTAACGCGTTTTTAGTAGTCTAGTAGCTAAACGCAAGTAAGTACTTTTCTAGGTTAAGAGTTTTACTAAGAGTCGCTACTATATTACTAAGCTCTTTAAGTAAGAGCGTACTCGCGCTAATACTTTTATTCTTATAGCTACTTAGTTTTCTAGCTACTCTATTACTACGCCCTTTACGCGTAATACTATAGTAGCTAATATTTAGTATCTTATCTACTAAAATATTTCCTTAAGTTATTAAGTAGCCTATAAGCGTCCTCCTATAACGCCTAGTAAGCTAGTACGTTCTTATAGGCTTAGGGCTCGCCTAATAGTACGTAGTGTAGATAAGCCTAAAGATAATAACTCTAAGACTTCTAGCTACCTTTACAGCTCTACTAATAATCTATTTTACTAGCAAGCCTATAGCTAGCGTCTCTAGGGTTATACTATACCTAAGAGTAAGTCTAATAGTTCTCTAGCTACTATTTTCTCTACTATAGATAAGGCCTACGTTTATTAAGTTCTCTCTAGTTCCTCTTACTTTTTATCTTTTTCTAGTATTAGTAAACACCTTTAAAGTACTTCCTCTAGTAGTTCTAGCTTACCTTTAAGCTTTTATACTACTCTAAATTCTCTCTATTAACTACTAGCCCTTTAGGCCTTATAAGGTACGCCCTTATACCTTTCTCGCCCTACTAACCTAGAGTTAGATATAGGTTACCTAAGTCTTAATAAAGGTTTAGGATACGCTTATAGATACTCTATTAAGTCTCTTACTACTCTTACTCTTACTTCTAGCTACTATTTAGCTACTCCTTTAACTTCTCCTTTTCGCGCTCTACTTTCTAGTAGTAGTATTCCTACTCTAGTCTATTCTTAATTTAATATAATAAGTTTAGGCTCTTCTACTTCTCTTTCTAGAGGCCCTTAGTTTTCTATTTCTATACTCTTTCTACTTCTTTAGTATTCTTTTAGCTTTAGAATTAAGATTACTATTATACTTATTATCTAGGTAGTATTTACTTTTAGCTACCTAGGTTTAGTCTTAGAAGTCCTCTTACTACTTAAGCTTCTTCTTCTAGTTCTAAGAATAGTAATTAGTAATAATAGGTAATATAGGGTTTTTCTTCTTAGTATCTAAGTACTAAGGCCTCTTTAGTTGTTTGTTTTTAGAGAAAATTAACTAAGTTCTTTTCTTCCTATTACTAATTCTCCTATTTATTTATAATACCTACTTATTCCCTCTCCTATTTAAAATTTTTAGCTAATCTTTAGCTAAAATTAATCTCTTTATTAGGTTCCTTTTATACAAAGAATTTAAAGTTAACTAGATTAAATTTAGGCTTTTGCACTAGGATTTAAACTAATTATAGCTAATAAGTTTATACTAGTAATAGTAAGTCCTATCTATATTATTCTTGTACTTGCCTATTTTACTTTCTAAATACTAGCTCTATTAGTACTAGTTTATCTAATACTCTTTTAGGTTACTTCTTAGTATTAGGTAAAGCTTACTCTTCTTTTTATCTAACTATAAAATCTTTAGCTTTTAGCTCTAAATTTTTAAAATATCTATTAGTTCTTACTAGCTTTACTAGTAGAATTCTACTACTCTTACTCTTAGAGTATAGTTTCTAAACTTTATACTATCTAGGTTAGTAAGCTAGTACTATCTAGAGGAATATAACTAGACGACTTAATAAGGGCCTTTCTACTAAGGTTAGAGTTTCTACTATCTAGATTTATTCTAGTTACTAAATAAGTCTTAGATAAGTACTAATATTCTCTTAGGTATATCTTTTATACGTAATATCCTTTTAGTATTAAACTATTCTTTACTTTCTTCTCTTAGCCTAATTATATAATCTATAGCTTCTTAGAGTCTATTATTACGTTTATTAAACTACTAGGCTTGTAATACTAAGAGCGTAGTAGTATTATAAACTTCTAACTACAAGAAGGTTTACTATATAAGGACGTAGAGTTTAATAGGTAGGACTTATTTCTAGCTATATATAAGGTATATTAGTGTCTCTCTAGTACTATATTTTACTATAACCCTATCTACCTATAGTACGTAGAGTAGATTATCTACTCAATTACCTTTAATCTTTTAGAAAGTAGCTACTAACTCTTTATAGCTTCTTTTAATTATTCCTTAGCTTTAGGAGTAATAAGTACTTCTAATAACCTTTTAGGTACTATATAAGTAAGTAAGGTTAGCAACTAGTTCTTTATTTTCTAGTCCTCTATCTACTATTATTTTAAATAGTACTCTCTATCTTAAGAATATATTTTGTTTTAAGAACTTTATAATAGCTTCTAATATATTAACTCTAAGAGCTTTAGTCTCTATATATAAGCTTATAAGGTCCTAATATATAATTATATATCTTTTACTTTCTTTACTATTAGGTATATAAACTATATCTAGTGTAATCTATCTCTATAGGACCTTAGGTCCCTAATTTAGGTATAGCTCTTCCTCTACTATCTAAGGTAAATAAAATTAATATTCTTAGTAAGATTTTACGTAGGTTTCTACATCTTTAAATATATTTAGCTAGAAATATTACGTCTAGATCTTTTACTATATTCCTTTTTAGCCTTAGTATCTACTTTTATTATATAGTGCCTTTAGAATCTCTAGCTACTTTTCTTTCTTATTTACTACTTTTTTTAATAAGTACTATTTAGAGCCCTTAGCCTATAAGAGTCCTTATATAACCTTATACTTTTACGTATTTCTATAGAGCTTTTAGGTGTCTATTCTACTTATTCTAGCTAGAGTTTATAGTGTTACTAGCTATTTTGTAATATTACGTAGAAAAGGCGTTTCTAGAGCGTCTAGTACGCTTAAGTCTATTTCTATCTTTAAGTATATAAATTCTAGGTCCTAAAAGCTTATCTATAGTAAGATAAAGGTTATAGACTCTAGATAGTAGTCTATAAATTCTTCTATATCTTCCTTAGGCTCTTTTAGTAGCTACTATCCTAGTAGCTCTAGTTGCCTTAAGAGAGTATCTACTACTACGTCCTTTTTCCTAGCTACGTGCTTTATATTAAATTCCTATATATTTAGAAGAGTAAGCTATCTTATAATTAAGGCTCTTAGGAGGTCGCTAGTACTTTAATTAAGTTAATCTATAAGTATATAGGTGTCTATTTTTACTATAAAATAAACTCTATAGATTTATAAGTAGAATTTCTTAAGTACTAATAGTATAGCTTTACACTTATATTTTCTAGAATCCTAGTTACGCTCTAAAAGTAACTATACTCCTAATTTATAGCGTACTACGTTCTAATAGCTTTTTAGGTTTTCTTACTTAAGTACTACGCCTTAACTCTTTTTACTTCTATTAACTAATATAATAATTAGTTTAATAGGCTTGCTATAGTCTATAGAGACTAATACTAGTATACTAGTTAGTTAGGTTTTTAATTTATTTATAGTAAGAGAAGCTTCTTAACTCTATTTAAATTCCTTGTTTTTCCTTAGTAGCTTAAATAGTAGTATCGCTATCTTAGTAAAACCTTTAATCTAGATTCTATAGTATACGCAAAGGCTAATAAATATTTAGACTTTCTTTAGAGATCTATAGGCTAGCTATTTAATTATCTTTTAGACCTTCTTATTAGCTAAGTACTAGCCCTCTTTATCTACTATATACCCTATAATCCCTATAGAGTTGTAGTACTAATCTAATTTAAGACCTAAGGTAGTAGTACTAGCCCTCTTAAGGTTACGTAAAACTTTATCTATATTAATAATATATTTACTAATAAACTTTTAGATCTTAGGTTCTAGTAAGTCTAAGTCGTAGTCTATTTTTAGGCCTTTTACTGCGATGTTATCTATATATAATATATAGCTAGTTAGAATTAATTCTTATAGGATTTTAGTTACTACTCGTACAAACTTAGTAATAGAGTTTATAGTACCTATAGGTAGAGTGTATTACTATACTAGTCTATAAGTTAGCGTATAAAATACTATAAGTAGTCTAGAGTCTTAATAGAGCTCTACTTAATTATATCTAGAGAAGAAGTCTATTAGGGATATAACGTAGTAACCTATAAATTCCTCTAAGAATTTATCTAGGTTTAGAAGTAAGTTAGTGTCTCTAATAGTTACACTATTAGTGCGCTAGGTATTATTAATAAGTTAGTATCCTTAGTCCTTTTTCTTTACTAAGAACTAGGGGTTACTATATAGGCTTTTACTTAATTTAAGGACTCTTTAGTCTAACTATTCTTAAATTATCTTATTAACTACTTTTCTTAGTTTACAAGGTATAGAGAAGCTATCCTCTTTCTAGGCCTTATAGAGTACTATATTAATTCAAACTAGTAGGATAATATTAGAGTAGATATAGCCTAATTCTATAAAGTTAAAGCTTAACGTAGCTTCTTAATATAGAAAAACTTTAATTAGTATCTCTCTTTCTCTTAGCTATAGCTAGTTAGCAATCTTTATTTTTACTAGCTATTCTTCTATAACCTAAGTACTTATAGAAAAGAAAGTAGTCTTATTAGTAATATATTGTTAGAATTATCTCTAGCTTTAGTTATTATTTACTAGCTGCCTAAGTTCTACTCTTACTTTCTAGTCTAATTAACCCTCTACTTAGTAAGGCTGTACTAAGGAGTTATAGACTAGCTATACTTTTTTACCTTTTAACTTATATATAGTGTTTAGCTTAAATTGTAGTTCTACCTTTAATAAGCTCTTAGGTATCTATTTTCTTCTTTCTACTTATTTCTATATCCCTACAAAGTCTTCTAGGATTTCTAAGATACCTTTATCTAGGAAAATACTAGCTTGTTTTATTATTATTAGATCTACCTATAAATTATTCTATAATTCCTAGTATAGATACTAGGTGCTACTAATAGTTCTCTAGGCGTCTCTTTCTTATTTCTCTATTTTCTAAGTGTCTATTTATAGAACTTTACTCCTAGTAGTAGGGTTCCTTACTAGTTTTTCTATTATTATTATATTTATCTATCCTATACTTCCTATTCTATTAAATGTTACTACAAACTTTATAGAAGTATTTTAATTTTTTAACTAAACCTTATAGTATATTTAGCTATTATCTTCCTATTTAAAAGAGTATTAACAATCTATTATAAATAGGTTCCTAAAGATTATTAAGTAAAAGAGACCTCTTATAATAAAGAAGTTAGACTAGACTTTAATACTTCTAATAATAACTAGTACGCCCTATACAATCTCTTTAAAGGACTCCTTTACTCTATTTATAGTAACTAGCTATACTCTAGCTATTTCCTTAGGTATAGAAGTTATACTTAAGCTAGTAGCTAGAGCTATTTTAAGGTAGATTGTATTAAGTTCTACTCTTAAGTTAAGTAGGGCTAGTAGTCTAGTCCTATAGACCTAGATTATTACTTTTAAGTATTTTTTTCTAAGTCTTTTAATCCTACTAGGTTAGTTATATTCTAAGCGCTCTCTTACTATATTTATATTAGCTATAAAACTAGTAAGGCGTATAGGTATAATAGAGGGTACTTTAGTAGAGGAGCCTAAGAGTTTATAGGCTCTACACCTAACGATTTTTCTATTTATAGCTTCTACTATTACTTAGTTAGGAATATTAGTGTTTATTATATATAGGTACGGGCTATTCTAGGAGAGAGCTACTAGTAGTCTCTTAAGGCTCTAAAGCGTCTCTCCTAAGTCTTTAGTTATACTTACTATTACTCTTATATTTATAAACTCTTCTAACTTATCTACTATAAAAGTAGGCTTTATAAGCTTCTTAAGAAGGTCTAGTATATTAGCTAGGAGTATTTATATAGGTAGAGATACTAGCGCTTCTATAACTTTTTATATTACTTCTTTAGTATTTAGTTCTAGGGTATTAATCTACCTAAGCTTTTTTATATAGTTCTTTTGTTTGTCTATTTTTTTAAGAGGTTATTCTAGATCTATTTCTATTTCTATATTATTAAATTAGGTCTACTTATATTTAAGGAATTTAGCCTCTTTTTTGTAATTGTTTCGCACGGCTAGAATAGGTACTAAGGGCCCTTAGGTCCTAAACCTTACTGTAGTAATGCATATAGTTTTAGTAATATCTTCCTCTACTAGATCTTCTTTTATTTTTAGTTACTATGTCTAGAATCTATTATATTCTTTTACGCTTACTATTCTATCTTCTTCTAAATTATCTATTACACCCCTAAGTAAGTTTATCGCTACTATTATCTAAGGCTATACTAGCTATTATATTATAGGGTTTAGTGTTACCTAAAGGTCTATTTCTCTATACTTTAGGTCTCGTATTCTCTACTAAATATACTAGATTATTATATTGTTCTAGTTGCCTCTTGCTCTAATCTATTTAATAAACCCTTAGTAAGTTCGCTCTATACCCTATTAGTATCTTCTAGTTTCTAGATTAAACTAAATCTATCTATTAAGTATTAAAGCTTTTCTTTTGTTGTAGTTATTAATATAGTAATTTAGGTCTCTATATCTAATACAACTGCGAAAGTCTAAACTTATACCTACTATATTATTTTAATACTAAGGTCCTATATTATTTTAAAATAGTAGTAGAAGGTTCTTTTAAAATTATAGCCTTATTGCGAAAGGTATTACTAACTATAGGTTTACTATAGCCTAAGGGATCTATAGATACTTATCTACCTTAATTTATCTTTCTATAACTAAGTATACCTCTAGTAGCTAGATAAGTTCTTAGGCTCTAGCGTTTAGGTTGTTTATAGCTATAAAGGTAATTACTTAGAGTTTTATTATTTTAAAGTATTCTATAAGATTATTAACTTCTAATTATATAACTTCTATTTCTAGAGGTATTTAGACTCTCTTTTATCCTTAAGTCTAGTTGTAAGAGTTAGGTATAAGCTTTATATTAGGAGGCCTAAATATTCCTTTAGGTATTATATATAGCTATTTCCTATAGCTTATAAGCTTTAGTACGCTTATAGTTTTCTTAAAGGCTAGGTTAAAACGTTCTACTTGTAGGTCTCTCTATACTAGCTAGTTAAGGTACTTCTAGATTATTTAAAAGTTAAAGTCCTCTACGTTTTTATTATTTAGGTTATATTTATTAAAGACTTTTTATAGGTAGTACTTATTAAGTCCTTTTACTAGGTAGTATCCTTTTATAGCTTCTATAATTATTTCTACTCTCTAGTACCTTATAAACTAAGGGCTAAAGTTATTAAAGTAGTTTTAGAGAGAGAGGTCGTCTATAAGTAAGTATTACTATAGCTAGGTTTAGAGTACTTCTTCTATCTCTTCTTATTATACCTTATTAGACCCTTAGAACCTATTTCTTATTACTTCTCTAACCTTCGCCTAATTTTTAGCTTTCTCTACCTTTACAAACTTAGTTATACTTTATTTAATAATATCTTTTCTTATCTTATTACTAAATACAATAACATTATAGATCTAGTCTCTAATAAGCTATCTATAAAAGATTACTTATTCCTTAATACTATCTAGAAACTCTATTATATTAGTACTAGTAAACTTAAACTTTTTATCTATAAACAGGTTTTGTTTACTAATATATACTCTACTACTCTATTCTACTATTATTTTAATAGCTACTATAAGCTAGCTAAATATCTCTAAAGATATTTTAATTATTAGTTAGGGTGTGTTTAAGATAGTAGGGCTATTGTCTATTATTAGTATACTAATTCTTTTAAGTATATCTTATAGTCCTTTAAGTATTAGGTTTAGGAGTCCTAAGTTATATAAGGAAGTTCTTAGCTAGTAGAGAGATAGCCTTAGTATAGTCTCTTTATTAGATAATAGGTTAGATCTTATAGCTTAAGATTACTTTATAATATTCTTTCTTTTACTACTCTCTTTATACGTTATTTATCTATAATTATAGTATACTACTTACTACTACTAGGCTATTTCTTCTTACTATACTACTTGTTATTCTATTCTATCCTTACTATTTTCTTACTAGTTGTTTTTCTATTTTAATATTCCTATTGTCTATACTTCTACTAGCTATTTATTAGGTACCTAAAGGCTTATTAGGAGCTTCTCTAATGTTTCCTATTAGCCTCTTTATTTTTAGCTAGTTACGCTACTTACTTTTTATACTGCCTATAGCCCCTTAGGTCTTAGGCTCTATATATTTGTAGCGTATTCCTATTTTTATACTTATACTTGTACTATACCTATTCTTATATAAAATAAGTTAGCTTATCCTTAGTTTTATATATATGCCTATTTCTATACCTATTCCTGTACCTATTCTTATACCTATTCCTATACCTATGCCTATGCTTATTCCTATACCTGTTCCTGTGCCTATTCCTATACCTATACCTATACCTATTCCTATACCTATTCCTATACCTATTCCTATACCTATCTATTCCTATATCTATTCTTGTGCCTTACGTAATAGTGCGTAAGCTAGCGCTCCTAAGGCTAAGGTTGTAGGTTTAAGTTTTACGTTAGTTACTATTTATTGTAGAGTTATGTGCCTAATATAGATCTAGGGCCTAAGGGCTTATTAGTCTTAAGGAACTTAGACTTTATTAGCTAAACTAGTTCTAAACGTTATTTGTATTCCTATAGATTGTATCTTACAACCTAAAGGCCTATTAGCTGCGCTCCTCCTCTCTTTCTCCTCCTTAATAGTTTACCTCCTTATAAGCCCTTAGTACTCGTATTTCCCTAGTAACTACCTACCCTCTTTTTTTTACTATTCCTTTCTTTATAATACTCTACTATAGTACTATATTAGGAGCTTATATATTATAAGCGTAGCTTAGGCTTATATTATATAGCTATATAGCTACTTCTACTATCTTTAGCTAGAGCCTTTCTAGTAAGTTAGTACTTATCTTTATCTTAATTACTTTTATTATTATTTCTTAACTAGCTCTCTTAGCTCCTCTATTTAGCTTATACGTATATACTAGAGTACTCTTAACTATAATCCTTTTTTATTTAGCTTAAATCTAGAAGCGCGTTTTACTTCTCTATAAGAGCGTTACTACTTTATTATCTTACTTAAGTACGTACGTATAAAGCTTATAGCGCGTTAGTAGTAGCTTTATAAAGCTTTTAAATACTTTTATTATTTTTTAAAGTATTTTACTTTATAATAGGTAGGTATAGAGCTTACTACTATACTTGTACTTAAGTAGTATAGTCTAAACCTCTCTAAAGTAGCTAGTAGGTATATTAAATAGGTCTTATACTACTCGCTAGTATAGGCGTAAAGCTCTCTCTTTAGGCTACCTTAAGATAACTTATTTAGTATACACTATTAAGTAATACTTACACTTAATACGCGCTATCTTATTAATACGTACGTTTCTTACGCTCGTTACTAGCGCTTGTAGTACTTCTAGTTTAAGATAACTAGCTTTAGTATACTAGAGCTCCTCTAAGTTACTTCTAAGTATTATACGCTATAAGTTAAGCTAGTAATTAACTTAATTACCTTAACTTACACTTATAATAGTTAGATAAAACGTAATAAGCTTGTATTTAATAAAAGTAAGGTTATATTTACGTATTAGCGTCGCTAGTACAATACTCTCTACTAGCGTTCCTACTCTTAGAGTTACGTTAAAACCTTAATACTAGGCTCTAGCTTACTATAATTAAGCTTTAGATACTATATTAATATAAAATCCTTTAACTACTACTACTTTATAAAGTATAAGATTCTCTATACGCTTACTATAAGCTCTATTTAGAGCGTTCTTAAAGACTTAAGTACTTTTACTAAGTATTAGAAACGCTTATATACTTACTTCTACGTAGCTTATACTTTTTACTCTTATAAAGGAGCCTAGTTCTATAAGACTTATTAAGTTAACTAAGTAGAGAGTAGCTCTATTATTAAGTATAGTACTCTTAGAGAGTAGGTAAGTATTAAAATCTAGCGTTAAGTAGGCTCTAGGTACTAGCTTAATAAGTTTACCTAAGTTAATAAGTATACCTAAGTTAATAAGTACTACGTTTAGCTAGCCTAGGTAGACTAGAGCCTTTAATTTAACTAACTCTAAGCTAGCTTTAACTAGTTCCTATAAGAGACTAGCCTACTTTTAAGTTACTAAGGTTTTAACTACTACAAAGTATAGCTTATCTAAATAAGCTTATATTTTTACTTTTCTATTATTATCTATTTTAAATAGATTACTAGTAAGCGCTACTTATACCTATCTATAATCTTATAGCTTCTAGTAGTAAGCTTAGCTATATAAGTAGTTATATTTTAAGTTAGTACTTAAGCTTAAGCTTAGCTTAGATCCTCTAAACGTTATAAATACGCTAGCTCCTTAATTAGTAGTTTAGAGCTTATACTCCTATAATAGAGCTAAGTAGATACTACTAATTTACTCTAGCGTAAGTGCCTTTAAGCTAAGGACTAAGCTCTAGATTACTAATTAGCTTATTATCTAAGCCTAGTCTAGAGCTAGCTTTAGCGTTAACGCCTCTAGGAAATCTTATACTACAAGCTTGCCTATTACCTCTATAATATTATACGCGATTACACGCTAATATAGGTATAGCTACTTATTATACTAGAGCTCTAGTAATTGTTATCTTTAGTAAGCCTTTTATAGATAGGCTTAGTATTAAGCTTAGATAAGATTACTAGCGCTAGTATTAGATAAGGCTAGTAAGCTCTTTAGCGTTTAGATAAGCTCTTATAACGTAGCTTTGTTATTTATAAGTAGAGTTATCTTAGCTATTACTAGATAGCTTAAATTAACTATAGCGTTTACCTAGGCGCTTAGAGCTCTAAGGCGTACTATTCGCGATACCTAAGTATCTTTTATAGCCTAGTATTTTTCTATTATAAGCTTATAAGTAGCTACCTCTTCTACTATTACTAGGCTCTTTAGTTTAAGTTAAACTAGTTTATTAGTATAGATATTAGGGACGTTATTAGCTTCTAGATTAACTAGCTACTAGATACCTAGCTTAAGAGCGTTATAATAGAGTTATATAAACTATACTAGCTATTATAAGCGCTTATTAAGTAAGGTAGTACCTTTATTAAGTAGAGTAATCTTACTATAAGATATTATAAGTGTTTAAGTAATAGATAAGATAAAATAGGATAGAATAAGAGTATACTAAGCTTACAATCTCTTACTATAGTATATAGGATAGAACTATTAAGTAATTTTTAGCGCTAAGCTTATAACTATTATAAGATATAAGCTTAGGAATAAGTAAGAGATAATTATTAATTAAAAAGCTATCTAAGCTAAGCTACTTATATATAGTAGAGTAGCTTAAATAGCTTATATAGCTTACTTACTACTATAGGCTTACCTAAATTGTATAGAGTAAAGCTCTAACTTATAATATATTATAGGTACTTTTATGTAACCCTTAGCTAGCTATAGGCTAGCTCTAGGCCTACTACGAGTATCCCTAGTATATATATATACTATTCTATACCTAGTATACTTATTAGGTATACTATACCTCTTTTAGGGTCACGTCTAGTCTAGTAGCATAGAGCCTAGCCTTATATAATACTACCTTACTATTATATTTATAATATATTTTATAACGTATTCTATTAGCGAAGTAGCTATATTACTAAGACGGCTACTCTAAAATACACCAAAAAATCGAAAATTCAATATCTAATATCTCGACAACTATACTATAATAACTTCTAAAAATTTAATAGATTAAAGATTATATATAAAGTAGTAATCTATAAAATTTTTAGAACGTATAGCCTAGTTTATTT
>JALNQF010000762.1:0-14769 GCA_028456385.1 Ophiosphaerella korrae | reverse complement strand
AGAAGGTAGCGTAATAAGCTATAGTAACTACTTCTACTACTAAAGCTAAGCTACTTGCGCTTAAGTACGTAAGTAAAGAAGTAATAGTATTAAAAAGGCTTTTTTAACAGCTTATATTAGACCTAAGAGCTACTTAGACTATTTTCTATAATAATTAGTAAATAATTAGACTTATTATAGGTAAAAATAAGAGAGTATTAACGTACTTACGTTATATAGATATATAGAATATATAGCTAAGATAAGAGTATACTAGAGGCTTATTTTAAGTATTATATATACTAACAAGCGAGATACTAGTAGATAGCCTAACTAAGTACCTTCTAGAGTAGTAATTTAAGAGATTTAAAGCTTACCTTAACCTTAAAGATATATAAGCTAAGCTTAAGTTATAAAAATTATAAAAGTAGAGTATAGAGCTATAAAGAAGTCTTTAAATTAAAGCGCTAAAGCGTAGAGCTAAAGCTTAGAGCTAAGCTTAAAATAAAGTATCTATTTAAAATATAAGATTAATAAACTTACTAAGAAGTACCTTTATATATAGATAACGCGTAAAAGCCTCTTTAGCTTAAGCGTCTCTAGCTAGTAAAGTAGTAACTACTCCTATTATAATAGTAGCCTTAGTAAGTATAGTAGTAGTAAGATTATAGGTAGAGGTAAGAGTAGTAATAGTAGTAGGCGTAAGTATAGGCGTAGGTTAAAGTTAGGGTAGAGGTAGTAAAAGAGTCTAAAGACCTAGAGTCTTCTCTATAACCTTACTAAGTAGTATATAGAAAGTTTTTTAGAGAGCTTTAAGCTTTCTCTCTAGAGCCTTATAGGCCTAAGTAGTAATAAAAGTAATAGTAGCGTAGTAAGTAATCTTAGGGCTATAATATAAGTTAGTTAACTAATATTAGATAAAGAGCTAGAGTAGCTCTTAAAGTAGTAAATTAAAGAGCTAGAATAAAATTTTTAAATTAACTTATATAAGAACGTAGCTATAGCTATTAGTAGTATAGTGTATATAACGCTAAACCCCTTCTCTAAAGAAGTTATAGTAGCTCTTATTAGAGTAGCCTACTAACGCGCTATAAGTATAGTAGAGGTAAAGCTCTTTATAAAGAGTACCTATAACTCCCTTAAAAGAAGAAGTATAAGAGAGTAGAAGTAAGAGCGTCTATAGTACTAGAGTCTTTTTAGTATACTTTTTTTTCTTCTTAGTAGTAGTAGTAGTAGTAGTAGTAGTAGTAGCTTTAGAAGTAGTATAAGAGTAAGATATACAAGTATAAGTAGCTTTCTTAGCTTTACTCTATAAGAACAAGTTAGTATAATAATTACTAATATAAAAAGTAAGCTTTAAAAGCTTTAAAAATAGTAACTTATAATAGCTATAATAAGAGTTACTAAAGAGTTTATAAGGCTAAGAAAACTCTAAATATACTACGCGTAGCATATAAGCGCTTAGTACCTACGTATAAGCTTAAAACAAATAAAATTATAGGTAAAGGTATTTTTAACTAAGTTTAGATAACTACTACAAAACTTATTAAATAGCTTTACTACGTAGCTTACCTAGAAAGTATATTATAAGTTAGAGCTTTACTCTATACAATTTAGGTAAGCCTATAGTAGTAAGTAAGCTATATAAGCTATTTAAGCTACTCTACTATATATAAGTAGCCTAGCTTAGATAGCTCTTTAATTAATAATTATCTCCTACTTATTCCTTAGCTCGCATCTTGTAATATAAACTAAGTAGATTAATTAATCTCTTTATCTATCTATCTTTAGCCTTACGCTCTATCTATATATTAGCGCTATAGTAGTCTTAGCTAAGTCTCTTAAGATAGTAGTAAGCTAGATCTTTAATACTATTTCTATTAAGGAGCTAGTTTCTTTATTATATTAGTTATACTAACGTAGTTTATTTTCTTATATATAAGATCCTTAATTTAATTCCTTTATTTGTAAAAGTTAAAGCTATAATCTTTTTAGTTATAGTAGGGTTAGTAGCTTAGTAATTATTACACTTATATACTAAGCTAATTAGAATACTATACTAGCTTAAGTAAACTAATTAATAGATTCTAAGTATACCTAGAACCTATTACGCCTCTCTATATATATACTATTAGGTATCTAATTACGTATTATATATTTATATAACTTATCTAATATACTCTTTTAAGTTATTAACTTATTAGTAAGCTAGATATTTATAAAATAAATATAAGATTATTAAAGTAGTCTTAGATTTTATTAAAAAGTACTTTATATATTGTTTAGTATTTTATTACTTTTATTAGTCTTAGCTATTTTAAGAAGCTTTCTTATTTATTTACTAGTAAGACTTTTATAAAGCTATCTACTAGTATCTCTATTAAGAGAGTATATTCTACTTTAATTTAGCTAGTAGAGACTTCTTATTTTAGCTAATAATTATAGGTATTAACGTACTAAAGCTTAGTTTATACCTTAGATAGTTCTTTAGTAATAAGCTAGATTACTTAAGTATTATTATACTAGATTGTAATATAGTTTATAGAGAGCTTAATATATAGTTTATTAAGAAGTTTTAATTTAAAGCTTACTTCTTTAGCTACTTAGAATAGGGCTAGTAACTTAGCTTTAGTTAAAGAAGTAGTAACTATATCTTACTTATTTACTCTTTATATAATAAAGCTATTACAAAGTTTAATTATATAGCTTTATAAGCTTTTATAGTCTATAGTATTATTAGTAAATAAAGTATTACTAGCTACTTATAAAAATTTACTTCTTCTTAGATATAGTACTCTTTATCTTATATAAGAAAAGTATAGAAGTACTTAATTAGTAGCCTTATAGTAAGTAGAACTTAGGTTTATAATAAATTAAGCTAGTTATAATATTATAAAATATTATAGGTATAATAAGAGAAATCGAGTTAGAGCTAATTAGTCTTAACTTAGGCGCTAATAAAGTATAAGACAAGTAAAGTAATAACTTAGATTAAAAGATAACTTATAATTAAGATATATAATATAATCCCCTAATATTATAAGTATAACAAGAGAAATTAAGATAGAACTAATTAGTATTAACTTAGTTACTAATAAAGTATAAGACAAGTAAGGTAATAACTTATAAGATAATAAACTTAATTAGGAAACTAACTATAATAGAGATTTATAACAAATATATAAATTTATAATCTTAGTAAATATAAAGTTATAAAGTACTAAGAGAGTACTAAGTATATAGTTAGTAGTAATACGTATTATTAGGATATTATTAGCAATCTAATCTCTAACCTAAAATACTAATACTTTATATTATATATATAAATTAACTATTATTTATAGTTATTACTTAATTACTATATAAGCTTTTATTATTACTTTCTAATCTACTAATAATACTAGAAGAGTTACTTGTAGTCTACAAAAGAGACCCTATTACAACTTACTAATTTAGTTATTAGGAGAAGTAATATGTAAGTAGTATATAGTCTAGCTAATATAATAGTAGAAAGTTTAACTAAGAAAAGAGGTAAAGCACTTCTAAGTAGCTATAAGTTAGATAGAACTAACTAGGTAGTAGTTAAGATATACTTAAATAACTAATAATTAATACACTAGAAATATAGAATAAGGAACTATAAGATTATATTAACTAGAACAAAGCCTAGATTAAAGCTAATATAAAAGGATAGAATATAATAGAATAAATTACCTAAAGACTAAAGATAAGTATAATAAAGAAACTACTAAAGATACCTATACTTAAGTAGTTTAATAGAATAAAAGAAAAACTAAGACCTTTTATAGAATTAGTATAACTTTAGATTAATATATAAGTACTATACTTTAATAGAGAAGATAAGAAAGTAATATATATTAGAATATACTTTAAAGAGGATATAATAAGATAGTTTAAGCTTTACTAGATAGATTATATAATATATACTATAGGAATATAGAAAGATAAAATAAGAGCTATCTTTAGAAGTTATAAATACTTTACTAAATAAATAAAAGTAGAATTTAGAGATATAAATATTACCTAATAAGCTAAAGAGAAGCTTAAGAAGCTTATATAATATAATAGTATTCCTAAATATATATTATAGTTTAAATAACTATTATAAAATATAGAATAGAATAAACTATACCTAATATTATAGTTTAAACTAAGACTAAAATTAAGAATTTATTATAAAATAATCTATATAGAAAAGCTAAAGATATTAGAAGCTATAAAATAACAAGCAATATAAATTAATAACAACTTCTAGGAATAGAGAATAAATAAGTATAGAGGATAATCTAGAAATCAAGATACTAGAGACCTTATAATCCTTAACTCTAATAAAGATAAAAAGAAAAAGAAGAATAAGAACTTTATATACTTTAACTATAGTAAGAAAAGCTACTATATAAAAGATTACTATTCTAAATAGAAAAAAGATATAGTATATTATAAATATAAGAAATTAAAACACTTTATAAAAGACTATAGAAGTAAAGACTTAAAGAAAAAAATATAGTTAAAAATAACTAAGAATAAAAAGGAAGTACTAAAAATATAAGCTAAATATTAAGAAAAAGTAGCTAAGAGTAGAGAAATATAGTACGTAATACTTAATAAGACCTTTTATTATAATAATAACTACTATATATATCTTTTTAGTAAGTAGATAGTAAGATTATACTTATAGAAGAATAGAGTAGTAGAAATAAAAGAAAGTAGAACTTAAGTATAGCTTAAAGAAATAAAACGTATAATAGACCTTCTAATAGAAGACTTAGAAGAAGAAGAGCTCTAGACCCTATTAATCTAGGCTAAAGGACTAGTACTAAATAAAGAGACTACTATAGTCTTCTCCTAAAGACTATAAGGAAATAAAAGATAAGTAAATATAAGAAGTATAGAGTATACTAAGTTAAATATATATAGCTATAATAGCTATATAATAATAGATATAGTAGAATAAAATAAAGAATAGAAGTTTATTTAGAAATACTTACTAGTTATAAGTATAGAGAAAGTATATAAAGACTAGAAAGAACGTAATTCTAAAGTAATAAAGTTTATAATATTCTAATAATAGATAAAGTAATATATAGTTATAGTAAGAAGAATACCTATATAAAGAGAATAGTAGTACTTTGTAAGAAACACGCAATAAATTAATAAGGCTTATATACTACATATACTAGTAGTATACTATATCCTAATAATAATAAGACTTAGTATAGATAAATACTAGGTAAGGGATAACAAAAGAATAAATCTAGAATATCTAGTATATTTTAAAATATCCTAGGTATTATACTTGAATATAAACTATTACTTATATAGAGAATTAAAGGTATAAAATTATGTATAGCTAACCTAAAAGAAAGAATATAACTATACAAAAGTAATTTTAAGAAAAGATATCTAAGGTTAGGAAATAATTAAAATACCTAACAAGGAGTATATATTAATTAGAGTAGGACCTAAGCTTTCTAAAGAATATATCTAAAGAAGACTATAGTATAAATATATATATAATAAATACCTAAAATATAAGAACTATAAATAGAAGATAAAGTAATAGCTTAAAAAATATAGATAATTTACTAAGTTACTAAAGTAAGAATAGCTAGAAGGTATAAGAGGCCTATATATTATAAAAATAAGTATATACTAAAGAAAGAAAGTACAAGTAATAATTAATAGTAGAGCTACAAGGAACTTTATATTAAAGAAGTTTATAGAAATATAAAGAATAAAGTATATAATAAAGAAGTACTCCTAATAGTTAAGTACTATTAAAATAATACTATTCTAGGAACCTATTAGGTTTAAAACAGTACCCTCTACACTAAGACTAGAAGGACTAGAATTTAGAAATATAGTTATAGATATAATAACAATTAATAATAAGTAAGAAATAAAATTAAGAATATTATAGTTATAGATAACTAACCTAAAGATAAAATAATAAATAGGGAAAATTAGCTACTCTAAGAAAGAAATATTAAAAACTAATATAAGTATATATAAAAGAGAATTCCTAGAAGAATATAAAAAATAAGAAAAGTAACTTACTAAACCTAAAGACTACCTTCTAGAATATTAGCTATAAGACTTAGTAATAGACCTAGAGAGAAGAAAGGACGTAAGATAGAGCCTAGTCTACTAAAAAACTAAAGAAAAATCTAAGATAAAACAAGCGTTTATTAAAAATATATTAAAGAAATAATAGATATAAGAATCCTAATCTTTAGTAGTACATTAACTTATATTTATAGACAAAAAAGGAATAAAAGATAAGAGACCTTACGTAGATTTTAGAAAAATTAACGTAATTATAGATAAGAACTAATACCCCCTACTACGTATAAATAAGATATAAGATAGACTATAAAAAGCTTAAATCTTTATAAAACTAGATATCTAGAACGCCTACTATTAGATTAGGATTAAGAAAAGTAATAAATAGAAAATAGTATTTAGAACGTAGTATAGACTATTTAAATATATAGTTATACTGTTTAGATTAATAAATATACTAGTAGTATTCTAAGAAAGAATAAATATAGTTTTAAGAGAATACCTAGACGTTTTTATATTTATATACCTAGATAATATTTGTATATTCTTAGAGTTAAAAGAAGAATATATATAATATATATATAAGGTACTAGAAAAATAAGTAGAAAACAAACTATTTCTTAAAATAAGGAAATATAAGTTCTATATAAAAGAAACTAATTTTCTTAGAATTATTATTAAACTAGGAAAAATAATAATTAATATAAACAAGATTAGAGAAATCTAAGAATAGCTAAAACTAAAAAACTTATAAAAAGTATTATAATTTTATAGATTAGTAAACTTTTATAGAAAGCTAATAATAAAATAGTTTAAGATAATAGAACTATTAATAAAACTTATAAAGAAATATATACTATTTAAATAGACCTAGGAATATAACAAAGTATATAATTAGATTAAATAGAAGTTTATAGAAAACCTAGTTATTAGAATATATAACTTAGAACTACTAGTAATAGTAAAGATAAATACATTAAACTTAGTCTATAGAATAATACTAATATAAGAAGACTAGGTTATAAAATAAAAATACCTAGTTAAATACTTTTCTAAGAAGATAAAGCTAGTAGAACTTAACTACCTAATCTACAATATAGAAATACTAGTAATCTATAAAGTATTTAAATAACAGAGAGTATACCTATAAAAAGGTAAGTATTAAATAAAAGTCTATATAGACTATAGGAATCTTATAGGATTTATACTAAATAAAGACTTATTATAACGCTATATAAGATAGTAGGAATTCTTATTAATATTTAATATAGAAATTATATATACTAAAGGTAAAGATAACTAATTTATAGACACTTTAAGTAGAAGACTAGATTTATAAGAAGAAGTAAATACTACTAGTATAGTTCTAATTAATAATAAGAATAGATATTTAGTCCTAAATACACCTAAAATAGCTATAACACTTAAAAGAATAAGTAGTAAGCTAAATAAATAGATTTAGAAAGAAACTAAAAAAGCCTCTAAAGAAATAGAAAAAATTAAGATCTAAGAAGGACTCGCGAAAGCCTATAGAAAAATATATATTCTAAGTAAAATATAGAGAGAGTTTATATAATAATTTTATAAACTAATAGTATATAGATACTAAAGTATTAATAAAACGCTAGATAGACTCTTATAATACTACTATATCTAAAAAGTAATATAACTAGTAATAAAAGTACTATAAGATTATATAAAATATTATAGAAATAAATATAGTAGATATATACTATATAGAATATTATAACTAGTTAAAGTACTTAAAAAACTTTAGAGAGTTATTATAATAGACTTTATTATAAAGTTACCTAAGTTAAAAGACCTAATATTAGGTATTAATTATAATAGAATCTTAATAATAGTAGATAAGCTTATAAAGTACTTATACTTTAGACTATATAAAAAAAAAAGTAAGATAGAAGTTACTATCTACTAAGTCCTAGGGACTATGATTAGGTAATATAGTATTCTAGATAAGATTATTATAGATAGAGATATAAGATTTATATTAAAACTATAGAGAATAATAGTAGTATAATTAGGAGTTAAATATATAACGTTAATAGTATACTACTTATAGATAGATAAGTAGTTAGAACGTATAAATTAAATAGTAAAATAGTACTTTAGATACTACATTAACTATAATTAGAATAATTAGGTATAGTTACTACTTATAGTATAGTTAGTATATAATAGTATAAAGAATATAGTAATAAGAGTATTACTCTTCTTTATAAATTATAGATTTAACTCTAATATATACTAGATACTAAGATTTAAAGTATTTTAGTCTCTAAAAAGAGAAAACTTTATAAATAAACTTAAAGAAATATATAATTAATTATAATAGGATATATAATTCCTATAAGATTAAATAGTAAAGTACTATACTAAAAAATTTAAAAAGAGACTCTAATTTAAAAAGGGGAAAAAAGTATAGTTAGTATATAGAAATATTAAAAGTAAACAATTAAGTTTAAAACTAGATTATACAAAGATAAGACTATATAAAGTAGAGAAAGAAGTTATACTAGTTATATTTAAACTAAAACTACTAGATAAAATAAAGATATACCTAATATTCTACGTAGTACTATTAGAAAAGATACTATAAGAAGTAGAACTACTAGTGTATAAAGTAGATACGTATAGAGAATAGAAAAACTAGAAAGTTAAAAAGATCTTATAATATTAATTCTATAATAGAAGGAATTACTATATAGTAAAATAGATAAGTATAGACAAGAAAAGATAACTATAGGAAAATATATAGAAACTAAAAGATAATCTTAATTACTTTAAGAAACTAGAGGAATTCTAAAATTAAAATCCTCTAGACTACCTAGTAGTAAATAGAGAAGACATACGTTACTAGTAGTAGATAGAGAGGTATTAGACGCGCCTAAAGTAATAGGAGCTAGAGTAGCCCCTACTATATCCTTAAAGTCTAGCTTAGACTCTAGAAGAGTAGACTATTTAATAGACTTATTATTTAAGGCCTTTATCTTATAAAGACAAGATATAAAGGCCTAATTATTAGATAGTTATATCTAATTATTAAGAAGTTAAAACTAATATTCTTCTAGCGTATAACAAGAGAGCTTATAGAGCTTCTTATACTTTTTTTTAGCCTCTATAATCTATAATAATAGTTTTCTTAAGTATAGTTAATAGCTCTCTTTATTATATATAAGTATAGATATATAAATAAGTATCTTTAACTTATATTCTATAAGAGATATACTATATAAGTTATAAATTAAATAAGTATTAGTATAAATATATACCTTATAAGCTTTACTATACTTTAAAGAAAGATAAACTAATAGAGAGCTTAAAGACTTATAATAAAAATAAGAGAATATTATAATACTATTGTATAATACGCGATTAGCTAATTAAAGGTAATAAAGAGTATACTTAGTAGGTATAAAGATAGAGAATAAAGAACTTAATATTAATAAAGAAACTAGATTAATAACCTTAGCTCTAGAATAAAGAAATAAGAACCTACCTAAAAAGAGGAATAGTATTATAGGCGTAATAAAAGAAATCGAGATAGAACTAATTAGTCTAAACTTAAGTACTAATAGAGTATAAGATAAGTAAAGCAATAACCTAGACTAAGAAGCTACTTATAATTAGGATACGTAAGTAATCCTCTAATCTATTAAGTGTATAGATAGAAATTAAGTATAGATTAATAGATTAGTAATCTATAATCTATAGTTACTAAGACTAGATATAAGTAATAAATTAATAGATTAGGAAAGGTATATAATTAGTAGTAATACGTATTATTAAGATAGTATTACTAATCTAATCTATAACCTAGAATACTAATACTTAATATTATATATATAAATTAACTATTACTTATAGTTATTACTTAATTATTATATAAGCTTTTGTTATTACCTTTTAATCTACTAATAATACTAGAAGGGTTACTTGTAGTTAATAATAAGAGACCTAGGTTATATCTTATTAATCGACTCTTAGTTATTCTTAGTATTCTTAAGCTACTAGATATATATTAGATAGTAAGATAGTATTAGTAAGATTATTATTAATACTAAACCTATAATTAAGTAAATTAAGATATTCTTAGATAAGCTACTTAGGCTACTCTCTAAAGGAGAAAGTTTACCTATTTACTCTTAAATTACGTCTTTTATAAGACTTAGTAAGTCTTCGACTTTTTTTAGTATAAGGTTAGAGATATTAAAAGGCGTATTACTATATAATAAATACTACTTATAGCTTATATAGAACTAATCTATACTAAATAAGTAGTTTAGTAGAATATAGTTATCTATCTAAAGTAAAAAAGTAGTTACTAAGCTTATTACGCTTTACACGTAGCTAGTAGTATCTAAAACCTTTATAGTAGTAATATCTAAAAAGCTATTAGCTCTATTATAAATATCTTAGAGTAAGTTACGTAGTAAGAGTACTAGTAGAAATAATAAGAGCTAGTCTAAAAGATAACTAAAAAAGTTAAACTACTACTAAGACTTATAAGTTAGTATACTACTTTAGCCTTACTTAGTATATCTAGGTATCTTACTTTTAAGACTAGTAAGCTAGTTATAGTAGCTTTTTCTATAAAGATAATATAGAATATTATAATACTAATAGTAGCTAAAAGAGTAATAAGAGTAGTATTAGTAATAAAAGTAAGATAGATTACTATCTTAAGTATAGTATAGTAGGTTAGGCTTACTACTACTTATAAGTAGCTAAGGTAATAATATAAGGTAAAGCCTAGAAAAGAGGCCTTCTCTCCTAGCTACTACGTAGAACCTACTAGGCTAGTAGTAGTATTAGAAGTAAGTTATTATAAATAAAAATAGCTATTCTATACTATAGAGCTATATAACTAGCCTAACTTCTATACTTTTATACTACTACTATACGTATCTTACTATTATATTAATACTCTTTACTTATACTAACTTAGTATTAATAATACTAGAATTACTTAAAAAATAAATAGCTTTAAAGTAAGTTTATTACTTAGTTATAGAAGTTCTTGCTAAAGCGTATACTAGCTAATTAAAAGTAGTTTACTATAAGCCTAAGAGGATAAAAAATAACTAGCTAGTAGTAGTCTTTATTTTAGTTATCTTACTTATTATTATCCTCTTTTTAGTATATATATACCTTTACTACTAAAAACGCACTTTATAGATAGAAAAGCTAATACTTCTAAGTAAAAGTAATCTATAAAGTACTTAGTAAAAACTAAAAATAGATAACTATTACTTTATAGAAATAAAACACGTCTTAAAAAGTAGTAAATAAGAGTATCTATATTTAGTATTCTATACCTCTTTAGTAATTATAATATATTATTGTTTTTATATTTATATATAGCTATTTACTAGTCTCTCTAGATATATATTAATAGCTTTCTAGCTACTATAGTCTTATAGACTTACTATCTCTCTTTATAAGTACTTTATCTTAATATAAGACTATAAAGTTAAAGACTTATAAAAGAAATATAATCTCTTGTTCTATATATATATAATAGGTAGCTATAGTAACTATAGCTAAAATAACAATACTAAGCTATTTATTAGGACTAGTTAACTTTACTTAACTATACTAAGCCTATCTTTAGGATAAAGTACTAGCTTTTAAGCTATCTACTTAATATATATAATATAAAAGATTAATTAAGCTTTTTTTAAGCTAGAAAATAATATCTCTCTTAAAAGCCTACTAAAAGTTAAAGTATACTACTATAGCTTCTAAGACTACTTTTATATTAACTTCTAACTATAAGTAAAACTATTTTACTACTAGAGAGCTCTATTAAAAAGTAACTTTCTCTATTAATTTACTTTTAAGCTACATAAAAGAAGTCTAATATAGGAAGTAACTACTAATACTATAAAAACTTATATATAAATATATACTCTTATAGTAGTACGTTATTAACTATTAAAACTAGTAGTATTATATACTAAATCTACTTAAGAAGACTTATAAGGCTTTACTATTAATAAATAATGTACTCGAGGTTTTTACTTATAAAAGTATAGTAGCTAAGAAGAATAAGCTAATATACTATAGAACTAGTAATAAGTACGTTAATTCCTCTAATAGTATATATAGACCTACTAAGTAGATCTAGAAATATTATATAGATATAGATAGTTATATATATAGGTTAGGTATAGCTTTATAGTTATAATATTATATTATACTTTAGTAGATTAATAAAAAGAGATAATATAACTAGTTTCTTTTTTTATTAAAGTATAAGGTATATATTACTATTAAATAAACGTACTTCTACAAGACTATATAGTTATTATAAGTAACTTAGTCTAAGAAGTAGTAGTTAGCCTCTAGAAAATATAATTAGTAAGTATATATAGCTAATAGCTTAATAGTTTCTACTTTTTCTAGACCTAGAAATAGCTATATAAGTATATTACCCCTAAACTACCTATATTAAGTACGCTAGAGGAGCGTTTATATTAGAAATAGGTTAATATATATCTTCTTATAATAGAATAACTTGCGTAGTAGAATAAGATTCTCTAAAGATCTACTTTAACTATAGTAATAAATAGTTATCTATAATTAAATAGTATATACTTCTTCTATACCTTTATATATAGCTACTACTAAGTACTTATAGAAAAATACGTAGATTTAAGGTTACTATTAATTATTCTATTTGTAGTAATATTTTATTCTTTAGCTATTTACTCTAGCTTAGTCTAAAGTTTTAGTATATTAATTAAATTTAGAGGTATATAATAAAGCTATAAATAGAAATCTTAGAGATAGTTATCTTAGATACTTATAAACTACTTATAGTTAGTTTTCTAAGAGTTTTTCTATAAAAGATAAGTTAGTAAGATTTAAAAGCTTTAGCGTAACTAAAATAGCTTTATTATACTAGATTATAGATTATATACTAAGACCTACTACTTATTATATAATTTCTAGTTCTAGTATATTCTTTTAGTTTAGTTCTATTCTATTCTTAGCGCTAGTAATCCTAAATCTACGTAGATCTAGCTTCTCTTTATTCTTTTCTTATAGTTAGTATAGTAACTACTAGCTTTAGAACTACTTCTAGGCGTACGTAGAAGCTACTCTACCTTAGTTAGGTAATATATCTTGTACTACTATTTACTATTAAAAAAAAGCATAACTCTTAAGAAAAGTAAAAGCTAAAGACTAGTAATACCTTATACTATCTATAGAGAAAGCCCCTATTAATTTCTTACTATAAATAGGTTAACTAAGAAGAATATCCTTATAAGCTAAGCTAAAATAAGCTTATTTCTATTTAACTTAGTAAAAGTCCTTTACTATACTATAAAACTAAATACTCTATTAACTATTTAAATATCTTATAAGAATAATCTATCTTATAAGAGTAGATATTTAGTATAAAGTAAAAGTATATAAACTTTAGTAGTACTAGTATTATTAGAAGCTTTTATAAGACTACTTCACCTAATTAAATAGTATCTTAGTAATAATAATAATAATAGGTTAAGTAGAGCCTAGTATTAGAAGCTTATATAGAAGCTTACTAATACTAACTAGATATTATTTACTTAATACGGCTTTAACTAGAGTTATATTAAACTCTTAACTAGTATAAGAATAAGATTATAGTTTTATTAAGTAAGTAAAATATACTATCTTTAAAAATAAGAAGTAAAGGATATATAGTTATAGAGTAAATAAAGTAAATAGGCTTACTAAATAGTATTATTCTTAGTAGCTAGTTATAATTAGGGAGGTTATATATTAGTAATAGATAATTAGAAAATCTTAAATAAAGTACTAAAGTGCGTAGTAATAGTAGATAAATTAACTTTCTAATTAGCTATTATAGTTAATAATAGCTTATAAGTATTTTTATTAGATCTTTAGTCTTTTATAAAGCTTCTTAATTAGTTATAATAAATAGAAATAATAGTAGTAAGCTTAGTTAGATAAGATTTATTACTCTTATAATAAAAGTCTCTTTTTAAGTTTAGTAAGTAAGTATATACAGTAGGGTGACACGAAAAAAAAGCCTAAAAAAAGTTATAGTTTTTAACTAGTAATAACTCTACGAATAAAATAGCTAAAAATATAAGCGAAGATAAATCCTAAAGAAAATATTAGGGTTAATATTTTAGTCTACTCCAATTTTTGATTACTAAGCGGATGCGAGCTAGGATTTAAATTGTTTCGAGTACTTTTTTTTAAGCTAACTTTAAAGCTTAAAAAAAAAATATTTTTAGTATCTTTTTCTATTATTTTTTAGTATAAGTTAGATATATATAGTTAAATTAATATAGTAGAGTTATACTTAATTCTAATTATTTAAAGAGTAGATATTAAGTAAAAGATATAAAAGTAAACTTTTACTAAAAACATATATTTATTAGCTATAATCTATTAGTATTAATACTTAGTAGAATAATATTTAGCTATTATATAGTCCTACTAAAGTTTTTTTCTTTATTATATAGATTTTTCTTTAGATTCTTATAATATAAGCGCTTCTTTTTCTTTTTTACCTATATTAAAGGATTCTACTACTATATAAGTAGTTTATATAGGAAAATTTCTTCTATATCTTTTAATTAGTTTATTTTTATATAAATTCTATACGTTTTTAATAGGATTTAGACCTAGACTATAGGCTAGATATAGAAAGAGTTTTATACT
>JALNQF010000761.1:0-14769 GCA_028456385.1 Ophiosphaerella korrae | reverse complement strand
TAAGTACTAGGTATATATACCTAGTAGCTTACTAAGCGCTAACTAAAAGTAGAAAGGTAGTTAAATATTAGTAAGTTCGCAATATTAGTAAGTTTGCGATGTTAGTAAGTTTATAATATTAGTAAGTTTACAATGTTAGTAAGTTATAAACTTACTAATATTAGTGCGAAAATAAGAGATATAAGGGATAACTCCCTTATACGTCTCCCTCTTTTTAAAGAGTAAATTCCTAGAGCTTAAAAAGAGCTCTAATTAACTAATAATACCTATTAAGTAGTAGTAGTAGTAGCTAGAGTTAAAGAGGTTAACTGTTTTTAAAGTTAAAATCGTTATTTATAGAGTATAGAGCTAAGGTTTTTACTAATTTTAGTATAAAATTAAAACGCGCGTAACTTCTATATATAAAACGTGTTAACTACGAACTCTTTTCTACTACTTCTACTCTACGCTAATAAAATTAAACCTAAAAGTATTTATATATAGTATAAGAGAAGGTAAAGTTAATACTACTAAGTAACTTAATAGCGCTAGATCTCTATATAGGTACTTACTATATATATAAGCTTTACGATAGGTAGGTTTGTTAATATAGAAGACTTAGTAAGCCTAATATTTACGAGTATTAAGGGGTAAGCGGCGTAGAGTAGCCCTAGCTAGGAATTTAGTAGCTAGTTATAAATTCTATAATAGTAAACTAGACCTATACGTAACTAATTATAAGGGAGCGTAGTAGTTATAGCTATAGTAGTAGGAGTAAGCTCTAACCTAAAAAGAGTCTTACGCTTACTAGCTAAAGTAAACTATTCTTACTATTTTTATACTATAATTTATCTTTAGCTAGTAGTAAAGTTTTCTAATTACGCCTTAGAGGGCCTTTTTATACCTACTAATAGCTAGAGTACTCTACTAGGTTGCGTTTTTATTAGACTCTATTTTAAGTATATAGTTAGTATTTTAAGCTTCTTTAGGTAGTTCTAGTAAAAGTTAAAAGTAGTAATTATACCTTATAAGGGGCTTTTTTACGCCTATTAATAGTTTTAGGCTTATCTAAGTAGTTTTAGTAAAGGCTAAAGGTAGTAATTACGCCTTAGAGGGGGCTTTTTTATACCTATTAGTAGGTTAAGATACTTTAATAGGTTACGTCTTTATTAGAGCTCTATTTTTTAGGTATATATAGAGTTAGTAGTTTAGCTTTTTCTAAGTAGTTCTAGTAAAAGTTAAAGGTAGCTTTATATTTTATAAATTCTTCTACTAGCTCCTATATAGGTTTATTATAGCTAGTCTAGTAAACTAAGTAGTACTATTTTACGTATTTTCTACGCTCTTTAAAGCGTACGTCTAAGATAGCTTCTACTAAGTATTCTTTATATACGCTACTAGTTTCTTTATTAGTAATAATAATAGAGATTAGCTATAGTAGGTCTTAATCTAGTAAAAGCTTTTAATCTCTAGGGCGTAAGAGTTTTAAAAAGAAGACTAGAAATACGCCTTTACTTAGTATCTCTTAGAGTAGTACTAGCTTATATACTTTACTATTATAGATAACTCTCTTAATAGAGTATAGGCCTACCTATTAGTAGTCTAATTTTAGAGTTAGCTAAGTAGTTCTCTAATTAGCTATACTAATATAGGCTTAGTTACTAACTTTATATACTAGTTTACTTTAGTAAGAGGTATTAGCTTAAGCTACTTACTCTTATTATACCTAGAGTATTTTTTCTTTAAAGTAGGCTACTAGGTTACTATAGGCGATAAGTAGTTTGTTAGCTCGTATACGTTAGTTATATTAGGCTAGGTTTAGTTAATCTTTATTATTTTTACTAGGGTGTATACTACTATAAAGGTAATACCCTAGATTTATAAGAAATAGGGTTATCTTAATAGATATATTAATAGTATTATTTACCTATAACTTAGCTATATATAGCTAGGCTACTTAGTTATCTTATATATAGTTAACGTATTACTTTAGAAAGATCTCTAGGGCTTAATTTACTTACTTAGTTTAGCTATTAGTTTCTAGGTAGTATATAGTTAAGAGCTTTTACGTAATATAGAGGCGTTTATATACGTAGCGCTAAAATTAGCTAATAAAGGTTATCTTTCTATTAGATATAATATTTATTAAGACTCTATAAAGCTTAAAAATAGATATAAAATATTAGGTAGCTTCCTTTAGTTTTAGAGACTTATAGGGGAAGAAATAGCGTCTTTTTATAAGGTAGTAGTAAATTACTAGGATATATTTATAAATCTAGCTACTGTTTTTACTAGTTAGTAAGGCTTAGATATAGTCTACTAAGATATTAGTCTAGAGTACGTAGAGAATTAGTATAAGTTAGAGGTAACTAAGTTTACTATCTTATAAGTTCTTTATATAGTAGTAGATTAGGTATATATTATAAAATTACTTAATAGCTTAAAGTATCTTAGGCTAATAATAGTACTTATATATTAGATATAGCGTACTATAAAGTCCTTTATAGCTTGCTAACTAATAGTTATAGTATAAATTAAAGATTTAGTAGTATAAATAGGAGTTTAGAGAGATATATAAACGCGTTTTATTAACTTAGAAGTGCTTTTCTTTCTCTAATCTAGTAGAGCTAATATTAGTATATAAGAAGTAGT
Source organism: Ophiosphaerella korrae (assembly GCA_028456385.1). NCBI lineage: Eukaryota > Fungi > Ascomycota > Dothideomycetes > Pleosporales > Phaeosphaeriaceae > Ophiosphaerella > Ophiosphaerella korrae. The sequence continues at coordinate 12,138 of JALNQF010000761.1, read as the reverse complement.
ATCTTACTTTATAGAAGGCTTTTAATAGTTTTTATTATCTACTATCTATAGTAGTAAATATAGCTTAAGCTACGTAGTCTTCTAAGTATACTATATCTAGTAATTCTTCTATTAGGCGTAAGTTAACAATATATAGTAAGAGTTCTAAGTCTAGTTCTCTATTATAGAGTAGTAGAAAATCCTCTAGTAAGTTTACTAATTTTAGTTTTATTCTTATAATATAGCGAAAGTATGTATATACTATAGTAGCTTATTCTAGTATAAATCTATCTAGTTTTTATAGGTCTACGAGGCTTAGAGTATAAATTACTATATCTAGGGTAGGTTTTACGCCTAGGGCTAAGACTTAAGGGCTTAGGATAATTTAGTTAGCTCTTAATACTTATAGATTAGAATTATCTATAAGGTAGTCCTATAGTTAGTAGCTTAGGGCGTCTATAACTTTATTTATATCGCTAGGTATATATTTAATATAGAAATTAAATTAGGATAAGAATAATAACTAGCGTACCTAGTAGTAATTAAGCTTTTTAGTTATTATAAAGGTTTCTAAATTATAGTAGTCTATTATAACGTAGATTATATATAGACTACTTATAAGCTCTAGTTTCTATTCTTTAAATACTTAGATTATAGCTATAAGCTCTAGGTTATAGATATTATAATTATATTCTACTAGGGTATATTTTTTTAAGAAGAAGCTAACTAGCTATTAGATTCTATCTTAGTTTAGTTAGCTTATTACTCTACTTAAAGCTTACCTAGAGGTGTTAGTTTAGATATAGATTAGTTTTAAGGGGTTAAAGTAAAGTAAGACTACTTCTAGCTAGAAAGTAGCTTTTAGTTTAGTAAAGGTATCTATATATTCTTAGGTAATTATAAAAAGCTTATACTAGGTCTTTTAAAGAGGTAGCCTATCTCCTTTAGTAAGTTTAGTAATAACCTTAGACTTAATTAACTTAGTAAGTAGTAAAGTAAGGCTTAAGTAATCCTTAATAAAGCGCTAGAGGAATCTAGTATAGCTTAGAAAGGCTAAGACTTCTTTAGTAGTCTTTAGTATTTCTTACTCCTAGATAGCTTTAACTTTAGAGAGATCTATTGTAATTTCTTTATTAGAGATAATTATACCTAAAAACTTAACTAAAGTAGCGTAGAGGCTAGATTTTTTAGGATCTATATAGAAGCCTTACTCTTTTAGTTAGGTAAGTACTTTATAAACGTACTAGATATAGTCTATTTTATTATTAGAGTATATTAGGATATTGTTTATATATATAGTATAGAAGTTATCTAAATATTCTAGTAGGGCTAAGTTAATAGTACGCTAGAAAGTAGCTAGTATATTAGTAAAGCTAAAAGGTACTACCTTATAAGTATATATACTAAAGTAAGTAATAAAAGTAGTTAGCTATTCTAAATTTAAAGTAATACGTAAGTAGTAAAAGGCGTATATTACGTTAAATTTAGAGAAAATCTTTACTTTATTTAAGTAGGCTAGTATTTCCCTAAAGAATAGAATAGAGTACTAGTCTTTAATAGTAGATTTATTTAGCTTATAGTAGTCTATATAAACTTATAAGCTACTATCTAGTTTAGCTATAATTAGTAAGTTATTCTTAGCTAGAGAGCTATATTTACTAATAAAGCCCTTACCTTCTATTTATTAGATATATTTCTAGATTACTTTATCTTATTTTCTAGTAAAAGGGTAAGGTTTAGCGTCTAGGATTTTTACGCTAGGTTTAAGGGTAATTTCTAGGTTATATATCTTATAAAGAGAAAGTTCCTTAGTAGCTTTCTTATTAAAATAGGGTATTAGGTCTTAATATAGTTAGAGTAGTTCTATAGATAAGATATCCTTAAGCTCTACTATAAGTAGTAGTTTATAAAATTATATATAATCTACTTCTTTAGCTACTTTATAGTAGTATACTAGTAGTAGTATTTTATCTAAAGTAAGTACTATAAGCGTATATCTACTTCTTCTAGTAAAGGCCTTAATTATATAATAACTAATAGTTTAAATATCTATTAATAAGTTCTATTTATACCTATTAAGGTACTTACTTAAGAGCTCTATAGAAGTAGATAATAGTTTAAGTACTAGCTTCTTTAAGGCTATAGTAGAGTAATATCTAGGTGCGCTATAGTATACTACTAAGGGGATTTCGTTAGTTATCTAGTAGTACTATTAGTAGTAAGTATTAAGGAATAATAACATTCTATAGTAGTAGTTAGGTTTAATAGTATAGGCCTTACGCTATAAAAATCCTAGAATAAGGTTAAATTAGCCTACGTTTTTAATAATATAGGCGGAGGTCTATTTAATATACGCGCCTACTTATAGGTAGAACTTAACCTAATACGTAATAGACTTAGATAGGGAACTATTATATCCTTTATAGATAATAAGTTAAGGTAGCTAGATAGTTTATAATTTTATAGTCTTTTAAGTAAATTTTTATTAAATAAAGTTTATATTAGCTCTATTATTAGCTAGAGTTCTAGCTATATAGGGTACTATAGGGTCTTTACCTAAGAAGCTAGTAAATAAGAATTAGTTTAGCTTAGCTTCTATTAGATTAGTTAGTAGTTTCTTGTACTAGACTATTTATATTCTATAAGTAAGTATATAAGATATAGCTATACTAAGAGTTATACTTTAGTAGTTAATTACGCTCTTTTAGTTTATATAATCTCTAGGTTAAGGCTTTAGGCTTAGAGAACGTTGTTTTCTAAATTCTAGTCTAAGTTAGGCTCTAGTTCTAGCTCTATATCTAGTTAGGAGTCGTCTTTAAAGAATTAGTCTTCTATTTCTATATCTATTTTAAAGTCTATTACTATATAAGTAGCTATATAGTAGTTTATAGTATTAGTAAGTATTTTAGATCTAGTAGCTTTTATTTATTTATAAGTAGTATAGTCTAGCTTCCTAATACTTATCTTTCTATAGCCCTAGTATAAAATTGTTTTAGAGTTCTTAGTTTTAATTATAGTAGCCTTTTTACTAGTTAGGTGTATTCCTCTAAATATACCTTCTAGCTATAGTTAATAGTGTTTTAGTTCTTATAAGGTTATAGCTAGTTCTTCTTTAAAGTTTTATATCTACGCTCTTAGTTTAGCTCTTGTAGGCGCTAGAGTACGAAGCTAGGTTTACCTAAGGCTTATATCTAGGTTATAATTATTTACTTTGTTTTCTAATATTAAGATTATCTTTTAAAAATTAGCGGGGCTATTATAGATACTAGAGGTAGTGCTAGTAGCTTCTTTAAGCTAAAGTTATAGCTTTTTTTAAAGGTAGATATTGTATAGCTATAGGTTCTATTATAGTTTAAGGCTAATATTATTAAATTTAGAAAGGAATTTAGCTTATACTAACTAGGTAGTTTTGTAGATTAGTTAATCTAGTCTAAATTTAGCTATTTCTAGGGTTTTATAATATACTTCTCTTAATCTTACTATACTTATATTACTAAATTAGTAAAAAAGTATAAAGAAATATATAAATTCTTTTTAGTATAGGTAAGTAATACTATTTAGGATAGTAAGGTATAAGTAAGCTAATCCTATATAGTAGCGTATAATAACGTTAGCTTAGGTTTACAAGCTAATATATTTTTTTCTATTAGTAATAAAGTAATTATATATAGACTAGATAAAGGATATAACGTTTATATAGTATCTTATACCTAAAAATTATAAGAGTTTTATAGAGTAGTTTTCTTATTCTTTATACTAGTAAAAATTAAAGGCTAGCTCTTAGATACTAGTTAAAAAAAGAGTTAGGGTAAACTCTTCTCTATTAAAGATATAGTAGCTTACTACTAGTACTTAGGGTTTAAACTCTCTTTTAAAGAAGCTAGGTTACTAGCCTTATAGTAAGATCTTAGTATAAAGTAGTTCTATATCTTTCTACGCTAGTATATTAAAGTTAAAGGTTTCTAGCTTAGTTTATTTAGCTATTAAGTCTTCTTAGTAGATTACTACTTTGCGTAAGTAGTTATATTTTACTATAGCTTCTTCTTATAAGGCTTTATACTAAGTAGCTCTTTAGCCTAAAGTTATTAGATTTAAAAGAGGTTATAGTAATTTAATAAAAAGGCTTTTTTATAATAGCTATATAAGAGCCTTGTTATAGAGAGATACTAAGGCTTTTAGAAAAGCCCTTTTTAAGTTAGTTACCTATAACTTAAAAGTAATAAGTATAAACTAAGTAGATTAATTATTCTTTCTATCTCTAGCCCTGCGCTCTATTTATATATCTACAATATAGCAGTCTTAGCTAGGTCTCTTAAGATAGTAGCAAGCTAGATTCTTAACACTCTTTTATTAAGGTACTAGTTTCTTTATTATATTAGTTGTACTAACGTAGTCTATCTTCTTGTATGTAAGATTCTTTATTTAATTCCTTTGTTTGTAAAGGTTAAGGCTATAATCCTTTTAGCTATAGTAGAGTTAGTAGCTTAGCGATTGTTATGCCCGTGCGCTAAGCTAATTAGATTGTAGTACTAGCTTAAGCGAGCTAATTAATAGATTCTAAGTACACCTAGAATCTATTGCGCCTCTCTACGTATATACTATTAAGCATCTAATTATATAACTTATTTAATACACCCCTTTAGGTTAGTAACTTGTTAGTAAGCTAGATATTTATAAGATAAATATAAGATTTTTAAGGTAGTCTTAGATTTTATCTAGAAGTGCTTTATATATTGTTTAGTGTTCTATTACTTTTATTAGTCTAAGCTATTTTAAGAAGCTTTCTTATTTATTTACTAGTAAGACTTTTATAAAGCTATCTACTATTATCTCTATTAATAGAGTATATTCTACTTTAATTTAGCTAGTAGAGACCTCTTATCTTAGCTAATAATTATAGATATTAACGTGCTAAAGCTTAGTTTATAGCTTAGCTAGTTCTTTAGTAACAAGCTAGATTATTTAAGTATTATTGTACTAGATTGTAATATAGTTTGTAGGGAGTTTAACGTATAGTTTGTTAAGAAGTTTTAATATAAAGATTACTTCTTTTACTACTTATAATAGGGCTAGCAACTTAGCTTCTATTATAGAAGTAGTAACTATATCTTACTTGTTTACTCTCTATATAATAAGCCTATTAAAAAGTTTAATTGTATAGCCTTGTAAACTTTTTTAGTTTATAGTATTATTAGTAAAGGAAGTATTACTAGCGACTTGTAATAAGTTACTTCTACTTAGCTAGAGTACTCTTAATCTTGTATAAGAGAGGTATATAAGTACTCGATTAGTAGCTTTATAGTAAGTAGTGCTTAGGTTTATAAGAAAATAAGCTAGTTGCGATATTGTAAAAGCTATATCTAGCTAAGTAGTTATAGTAGTAAATAGAAGTAAACTAATTTTACGTTAGTATTTATTAATCTTAAATAGTATTGCTAAACTAGTATAGGCCTTAAGTTTAGTAGTAGCTATAGGTATATTGTAATAAACGTGTAGTTTATCTATAAGCTAACTTATCTTGTTAATGTACGCTACCTATAGTAGTTAAATTATACGTTACTCTCTATCTTAAATTACTTCGATACTAAGAAACTATTAGAGATCTATTCCTCTAGTAATAGTATACTTCTCTTTTAGAAGATTAGTTACTTACTATACTTCCTTAGTCTTCTACTTGTTATATGCGATAATAATATTATTTACGTAGAAGAAGATAATAATTCTATCTTTAACTATATAGTATAGTTTGTATAGTACTATTTAAAAGCTTATAGCTTTAAGTATAGCTATAAATTCTCTCTACTATAGGAGAGGTAAGATCTAGAGACTATATAGGGCCTTTTAGACTCTAAGGATTATACCCTTCTTTTAGTATCCCCTTAGTATTTTTATATAGATCTCTTAGTCTATTACTATATAAACAAAGGCGTTAGTTACGTTATACTATTTTAGTTTAAGATTATATTTAGTAGTAATAGCTATAAGTATCTAAAAGGATTAGCTAGCTAGTGTTATAGAGTAAGTCTCTTGTACTATAACGTTTTATTACTAGTCTCCTTGTACTATAAGTTAAGCTTTGTATTTAATAAATTAATAATATTTATTAAGCTTGTACGTATATACCTATATATAGTCTAGTATCTACTAGCTAGAACGCTAGATAGGTTTAGCTAGTACTTTAGTCTATAATTTTATCTAGCGATAGCTAGTTAAGTAAGATAGCTTAGCTTCTTTAAATAACTTGCCTATTAGATAGCTTTCTAGGTTTGTTTAGTATAAAGGTAGTAATAGGAGTTAATTATAGTAGAGCTTTAGTCCTTTTACGAGTATCCTCTTTATCTTAGCTTTGTCTACGAGTTCTCCTTAGTATTTTCTAAAGTTACCTACTTAGGTACTAGCTATAAAGGCTACTACCTATAGTATAGTTTTAGATAAGCTATATCTATTATGTACTATTAACTCTAGTTAGTCTCTAGTTATTAAATAGGCTAGTATTACTACTAGAGGTAGAGATAGTAGAAGAGTTAGATAGTAGTCTACAATCTTTCTTCTATAGTAGTAGCTAAGTAGATCTTCTTTATTATTTATAGATATATCTAACTTAGTATTATCTTTATAGAAGGACTCTATTTCTAGCTCGTGTACTAGTGCTAAGAGCTTAATTGTTTTAATATAGGTAGTAATCTCTTCTAGTATTTAATATATAAAGTTATCTATTAGATCCTCTATTTTACTATTAAAGATTATTTACTTATTAAAGATTATATCCTATGTACTTATTACCTTAGCTATAGATAGCACCTAGATCTAGTAGATATTTAATAACTAGTATCCTATAAAGTAGCTAATCTATACTTTTAGATCTAAATATTATAGCCTTAATTTACTACGCTACGTATTATTAGTTATTATAAAGGCTTTGCACCTATATACTTTTAAGTAGGCTAAGTTTAGCTTTCTTATTAATACTATAATTCCTTAATTCTTAGTAACTTTCGTAAAGAATACTTTATATAGTATCTTCTAGTTATTTAAGTAACTTAGCGTTTAATTATATAGGTAGACTCTAGCCTATATAATTTTAGGCTAAAGCTCCTATAGTAGATTTGCGTTAAGTTATATAGTACGTAACTTTTCTTTGTTAATTCCTCTAGCTCGCTTAGCTCCTCTATTTTAGGCTTAAGTATCTAGAGCTAAAGGTTTAATAGTAATACCTTGTAAGTTTAACTAGCGCTAGACCTCTAGTTTTACTATTATAATCTCGTTATTAGCTTTAATTACCTTAACTAAGATACTATACTAATTCTTTAAAAAGAGAGTTAAATTTAATAGTATCTTAATAATTAATTTAGCTAACTAGTTATTAGTAAAGTAGAAGTCCTACTATAGTTTTAAGTACTTATTAGTAATAAGTATCTAGCTTTTCTTTTTAGTAACGCTTTATACTTTATATAAGTAAAAGTTAATAGAGAGTCTTTTTCTTAGTCTTTTATAACTAATTCTTAGTATATAGCTAATTTACTACTTTATCTTAGCTTTACTATATATATTATACTAGACTATAGATACTCTATTTATACGCACCCCTTAAGCTTACTAGATAAAGTGTTTAATTATAGCTAGTTCTAGATAGCTAAGTCTCTTGTGCTATAGTAGTACTAGTACTCTAATAGTCTAAGGTTTATAGGTATAGTACGCTACTTAGTATATAAGATTATATAGTAAATAATACTTAAGTACCTATTAACTATAGATCTTAGTAAGGTATCTAATTATTTATCTATTAGGCTTATTTAGAGTTATTAGCTTAGATTAAGTGTTCTACTATATTCCTCTCTACTAGAGTAGCTAGAAAGAGACTAGGTTATAAAAGATATCTAGGTATATAGCTACGTTATATAGAACTAGTTTATTTTCTATTAACTAGTTTTTTAGCGTAAGAGTAAGAGATCTATATCTTTTTACTTATATCTTTAACTTGCCCGCCTATATATAATTATTTAGCTTTAATAGACAATAGTTATACACACGAGTTAGGTTGTTTGTAATATAGTAAGTTAAACTAGAGTCTAGGATAAAGGAATTCTAGAGAGAGTAGGTATTATAAGTATTCTTTGTAGTTTTAGTAATAAAAGTGCTCTTAATACTTAATATTTACTAGCTTTCTAGTTAATCTTCTTTATAGATTTTAGTAATCTAAAGTAACTTAGCGTATAGTTCTATATAAGGCTTTATTTAATACTTTAACTATTTTCTTATTAGTCTTTATAAGGTTGTGTTATACTTACGTTTGTAATTAATAAGCTCTTTTAGAGTCTTACTTAGAGTCTACTAATCTAGTACTTTGTTAGGATTAATATAGTAGTAATTACTAAGTTTATAAGGTCTTTTACAAGCTAGGTATTGTTTACCTATAGCTCTTTAACTTATTATTTAGTTAACGTTAGTATTACTACTACGTGTACGTTAATTACAAGGTCTACTCTATTTATTAAGTAGCGCGCTATCTATAAAAGAGGCGTCCCTAGTCTTACCCTAGGTAGTATTACTACTAGTAGCGTAAAGTAAAGTATTATCTACTACGAAAGTAGCTTTACGCCTCTTTATATTTAGGAGATAGTATACTATTATATACTTATAGTAGCGTTTTATTATCTCTCTCTAGTTTATACTAGGTAATAGCCTTCTATTATCTTAAAAGGTTATAGACTAAATTAGTGCTACGTGTTTAATAGCTACTAAAAAGTCTTAAGTAATTATATTAATTTGTAGTAACTCTACTACTTAATACGTTTTAGCCTTAGTAGTAGTATAGTTATACTTAGCTATCTATATATCCTAATTTGCTAGGCTTCTTATAGGCTTAAGTAATTTAAGGTATTTATTACGTACACGCTCTTACTTAATACGCTCGTCTACGCTAATAGTTTACTTTAGGTTTAATAGCTACTAACGTAGAGATTAGTTTAGTAGGTAGTACGTACGTAGTAGATATAGCAAGACTAAGGATTAGATAAACGTTATAATATACTAGAGACTTAACTACTCTTTTTTGTACTTGTATTAGTCGCTATAGTATTACTTAGCTAATATTTTATAGTATTTAAGGTCTTCTTTAAAAGCCTTATAACTAGTAGCTAAGAGTTTAGACTGCTATATAAGAGTCTCGATACCTAATACTAGAGTATAGTTAGCTATTACTAGAGCTCTAATTAGTTTTAGTCTCTAAATTAGCTAAGTAGAGGATTCTAGGTTAATCTTATCCTAAATGTTATATACTACGTATCTAGATTGTAGTTAAATTATCTATATAGTATAATCCTTATTAGTTCTTAACGTTATAGTTAGATCGCGTTAAGTTGTACTAGCTATCTTGTTTTAGCTTTAAGTTATAAGAGGGTAAGAGATTGTTACTTTTTAGAGTGCGCTTTAGTTAAGGCTAAGTGTAGTGCTTAGCTTAATTTAAGAGTTATTAGAGGGCTACTAGAGGGTAGGAGATTTACGCCCCTTTTTTAAAGATGCTCGTAGTACTACTAGAGAGTAGGAGAATAGTACTTTTTGCTAACGCGCGTAGGGCTGCTAGAAGGTAAGAGATTAGTACTTTTCGCTAATACTCTTTATAGTGCTTAGCTTAATGCTTAGCTTAATACTTAAGTTAATACTTAAGTTAATATAGGTAGATACTAGTTTGCTTAACTTAGTTAAGGTAGTAAGACTCTTAATTGTTAGATTTAAAGGAGGTTATAGTAATTTAATAAAAAGGCTTTTTTGTAATAGCTATATAAAGGCCTTGTTATAGAGGAATACTAAGGCTTTTAGAAAAGCCTTTTTTAAGTTAGTTACTTATAACTTAAAAGTAATAAGTATAAACTAAGTAGATTAATTATTCTCTTTATCTCTAGCTCTACGCTCTATTTATATATCTATAATACAGTAGTCTTAGCTAAGTCTCTTAAGATAGTAGCGAGCTAGATCCTTAACACCTCTTTATTAAGGTGCTAGTTTCTTTATTGTATTAGTTGTACTAACGTAGTCTATCTCCTTATATATAAGATTCTTTATTTAATTCCTTTGTTTGTAAAGGTTAAGGCTGCGATCCTTTTAGCTATAGTAGAGTTAGTAGCTTAGCGATTATTACGCCTATGCGCTAAGCTAATTAGATCGCAGCACTAGCTTAAGCAAGCTAATTAACAGATTCTAAGTATACCTAGAATCTATTACGCCTCTCTACGTACATACTATCAAGTATCTAATTATATAACTTATCTAATAAAAGTATTATATTACTCTATAATATAGTTATAGTCTAGTAGTAATTACACTAGGCGTTTTTAGAGTTAAGCTAATTAGTTATCTTATTAAAAGAGTTATTTATCTAATTTACTTACTTTAGCTATAAGCCTCTAGTTTTATTTATTTACTACGTTAATTATATCTTATATCTAGGTATTTATAACTACTAGGTATAATACTATTCTAGCTAAGGTAAATTCTCTAAGAGATAAGTAATTACTAAGTTTATTATCCTTAATTCCTTAGTATAAGGTTAGTAGTGGGGTATAAAATAAGGGTTAGAGCTTAGCGAACTTAGTAAGTAATTTCTTAAGTTTATCTTAAGATATAAAGACTATTCTTAGTAGTAGGTCTTTATTAATTGTAGCGTTTAATAGTAAGTTATCTCTTAGCTCTTCTAGGGTTTTAAGCTTAGGTGTAAGCTAAAGTAATAATACTTAGCTACTATTTAGTTAGGCGTTATTAATTAAGTTATTTAATATAGTCTAGTTATTAAAAGAGACCTTAGTAACTAGTCTATACCTTAGGAGGCTACCTTAGTTAAAGGGAGTAGGGTCTATATCTAGGTTAAATTCTTCTATAATAAGTTAGTTAAGAGTAGCTAAGTCTATTATAGAGCTATTAGCTAAGAAAGTACCTAGTGCTTATTAGGGAATTATATTAGGTTAGAAATTAAGTTTACTAGGTAGTCTTAGCTAAATAAAAGATTTAGAGTCTATTACCTATTTTCTTTTATCTTTCTATAAAGAGGTCTTAAGATATTATTAGAGGTTACTTAGTACTTTTTTTATTAGAGTAGTTAGTATAGTAGGTTTCTAGGTTTATTTTTCTAGGAACTTAGTTCTAGTGTATATTTTATAGATTTTTTATAGTATAGTAACTTTAGAGCGTTCTCTTAGTTCTTTACTAGATCTATAGTTTACTATTTATAGTATATCTTTATCTTATAAGTATACTTAGTTTAAGTAATAAAGAGGTTATAAGCTAGTATTATTTTAGTTTAAGAGGCTAGCTTTTAAAGAGATAGAAGATTTTTTATATAACTAAGTTATAGTATAATAAGCTAAGTTATAGTAGTTATATACTATATTAGTACGTTTAGATATTAGTTTATAGAGATTTAGATCTTTAGCGCTAGCTAGTAAAGGTTTTAGTAGGGTCTAGAGTGCTTTATTACTTAGTTCTTGTAAATTAAGTACTAGTAATTTATATAAGTTTAGGGGTCTTTTCTTTTCCTAGTACTACTACCTAGGTTTAATACTTAGTGTAAGTACGCCCTTACCTAAGTATATATAGTAAGTATAAGCTAAAGCTTTATAACTTATAAAGTAGTTAAACTACTCTTTTTTAGTATATATTTCTTTTTAGAACGTTAGCGCTAGTACTAGTAAAAAGAGAGTACTAGAAACGTTAACTAGAACTATAATATAGTAAACTTAAGGGGCTACCTAGCGCGCTATAGCTAAGGTAAGATCTAATTCCTAGTAGTATAGTTCTTTTTAGCTAGCTAGGCTTAATTAAGAGTTAGCTATAATTAGCTATCTTGTAGTAACTCTAGTATAAGTAAGAAAACTACTAGTGTAGTTCTAGGTTATAGAGAGGCCTATAAAAGTAAAATATTTATAGAAATCTACTTTTATATAAGGTAGACTTTACGTAAAATAACTTAATAAAGTAGTTTTAATAATTAACTAAAAAGAGTAAATAGTAAATAAAGCTATCTAAGTAAGTACTAGGTATATATACCTAGTAGCTTACTAAGCGCTAACTAAAAGTAGAAAAGTAGTTAAATATTAGTAAGTTTATAATATTAGTAAGTTTATAATATTAGTAAGTTTATAATATTAGTAAGTTTATAATATTAGT
>JALNQF010000760.1:0-14769 GCA_028456385.1 Ophiosphaerella korrae | reverse complement strand
CTACTACTACTACTACTACTACTACTACTACTACTACTACTACTACTACTACTACTACTACTACTACTACTACTACTTTTACTTCTACTTAAAACTTTATTATTACTATACTTACTAAAGTTACTTTTATAATAAAAGTAGTTACTATATTACTAACTAAAAATCTTTAAGTTAAAAAAGCTTTTATCTATTATTTATATATAAAAGTACTTTTTAAAAAGTTTATTAAGTTAAATATTTTAAATAAATACTTTATCTAAAACTTAACTTTAAGTTTTAGCTTTATATTTTAGTACTATACTTTAGTACTTTAATTTAAAGATTTCTTTATATACTTTATACTTTACTTTAGTAATTTTTATAACTTAAGCTTAGCTTCTATATTTTAAAAGTTAAAGTAAGATTTAAACTTTTTAAATTACTACTTTAAAAAGTACTTAGTTAAACTATTTACTTGTATTTTACTTATTAGTATATATAAAACTTAAAATAATCTTTTAGTATACTTTTATTTTAGCTATATATTTTATATATTAATATAATATAAATATATTATTACTTTTTTATTTTTACTTATAATAGGTCTAATTATATACTAATTATTATAGAAAATTATTTAAGTAGCTTCTAGGTCTAATATAAGCTTTTAAAAAAGCTTTTTTAGTATTATTACTTTTTTACTTATATACTTAAGTATTATAGTAAAGTATTATAAAAAAATAAATAGTAAAAAGAAGTAAGTAATTACTAAAGAAATATAAGTACTAAGAGCTTATAAAGTAGTAAATTATTAAAAAGAAAAAGTAAAAAAAAAGCTAATAAGCTTTTAAGTTATAGAATATAACTTATAAGAGTATAAATAATATTTAGAGTTAGTTTAGCTAATAAAGTTTAAGTTCTTTAAAACTAATAATCTCTTAGGCTCTAGATTTATATTAGGTATATAACTCTATAATAAATAGTAACTAATATAAAACTAAAACTTATAACTTTAGCTTTAAAAGTACTAGCTTATATACTATTATATAAAGTATAAAAATAGGTATAAAAATAAATAAATTTAAAAATAAATATAAAACTAAAATAAGTAAAAAAATAAGTATAAGAATAAGTATAAAAATAAGTATAAAACTAAGTATAAGAATAGATATAAAAATAAGTATATATATAAAACTTAAAATAAGTATAGTATAAGTATAAGTATAAAAATAAGAATATATTATAAATATTTAAAGCTTAAAACTTAAAAAGCTATAAGTAGTATAAAAAGCTAGTAGTATAACTAGCTAAAAATAAAAGAAGCTAATAGAAAATATTAGAGAAGCTTCTAATAAGTTTTTAAGTACTTAATAAATAGTTAGTAAAAGTATAAGTAATAAAAATATTAAAATAGAAAAAGATAATAAGTAATATAGTAAGAAGAAATAGCCTAGTAATAGTAAGTAGTATACTATAATTATAGATAAATAATATATAAAAAAAGTAGTAAAAAAAAACAATTATAAAGTAATTTTAAGCTATAAAATCTAACTTATTATCTAATAATAAGACTATACTAAAGCTATTTCTTTACTAGCTAAGAACTTTCTTATATAACTTAAGACTTCTAAACCTAATACTTAAAGGACTATAAGATATACTTAAAAGAATTAGTATACTAATAATATATAATAGCTCTACTATTTTAAATATACTTTATCTAATAATTAAAATATCTTTAGAAATATTTAACTAGCCTATAGTAACTATTAAAATAATAGTAAAATAGAATACTAGAGTATATAGTAGTAAATAAAACCTATTTATAGATAAAAAGTTTAAGTTTACTACTACTAATATAATAAAGTTTCTAGATAGTATTAAAAAATAAGTAATTTTTTATAGATAGCTTATTAGAGAATAAATCTATACTATTATTCTATTTAGTAATAAGATAAGAAGAGATATTATTAAATAAAGTATAACTAAGTTTATAGAAGTAAAAAAAGCTAAAAATTAAGTAAAAGTTAAAGAAGTAATAAAAAATAAGTTTTAAGAGTTTAATAAAGTATAAAAAAAAATAAAAAAAGTACTCTAAACTTAGCTATAGTAATACTTACTTATAGATAACTTTTCTTTTTAAAACTACTTTAATAACTTTAGTATTTAGTTTATAATATACTAAAAAGTAAAAATAATTATAAAAGTTATAAAAAGATACTACTTATAAAAAGTCTTTAATAAATATAACTTAAGTAATAAAAATATAGAAGACTTTAACTTTTAAATAATCTAGAAGTACTTTAACTAGCTTTTAAGAAAACTATAAGTATACTAAAGCTTATAAGCTATAGAAAATAGCTCTATATAGTACTTAAAAGAATATTTAAGCTTCTTAATATAAAGCTTATACTTAACTCTTATAACTAGACTTAAAAATAAAAACAAGTCTAAATACTTTTAAGAATAAAAGTTATATAATTAGAAGTTAATTATTTTATAAAATACTTTAAAATAATAAAACTCTAAGTAATTACTTTTATAACTATAAATAACGTAAATACTAAAGCTTAAAAGCTTATTTAGTTACTAGAAGTATACTTAGTTATAAAAAGATAAATTAAAGTAAATAAATATCTATAAACTTTTTAGGCTATAGTAAACTTATAGTTAGTATTACTTTTTATAATAAAGCTATAATTTTAAAAGAACTTTTTACTACTATTTTAAAATAGTATAAGACTTTAGTATTAAAATAATATAGAAAGTATAAGTTTAGACTTTTATAGTTATATTAAGTATAAATACTTAAACTACTATATTAATAACTATAAAGAAAGAAAAGGTTTAAAACTTAATAAATAGATTTAGTTTAATCTAGAAACTAGAAGATACTAATAAAGTATAGAGCTAACTTACTAAAAGTTTATTAAATAGATTAGAGTAAGAAGTAACTAGAAAAATATAATAATCTAGTATATTTAGTAAAAAATACAAGACTTAAAGTATAAAGAAATAGACTTTTAGGTAATACTAAACTTTATAGTATAATAGTTAGTATAGCTTTAGATAATAGTAGTAATAAACTTAGAAGTATAAGAAATAATTTAGAAGAAGATAGAATAGTAAGTATAAAAGAATATAATAGATTCTAGATATAGTAACTAAAAATAAAAAGAAATCTAGTAGAAGAAGATATTACTAAAACTATATATATTACTATAGTAAAGTCTAGAACTTATAAGCCTTTAGTACTTATTCTAGCTATATAAAATAATTATAAAAAAGAAGCTAAATTCTTTAAAACTAAGCTAACCGAATTTAAAAAGATAGAAATAAAAATAGATCTAAAATAATATTTTAAAAAAATAGATAAATAAAAAAACTATATAAAGAAGCTAAAGTAAATTAATACTCTAGAATTAAATACTAAAGAAGTAATATAAAAAGTTATAAAAGTAATAGTATCTTTACTTATATAAATACTCTTAGCTAATATACTAGACTTTTTTAAAAATCTTATAAAGCTAACTTTTAAAGTAAATAAGTTAGAAGAATTTATAAATATAAGAGTAATAGTAAATATAACTAAAAACTTAAGAAAAATACTTTAGAACTTTAAAAAACTACTCGTAGCTCTATTTTAGAATATCCTTTAATTATATATAATAAATACTAATATTTCTAATTAAGTAATAGTAAAAGCTATAAATAGAAAAATTATTAGATATAAAGATTATAGACTTTTAGGCTTTACTAAAGTACTCTCTATTATACTTATATACTTTACTAGTTTTATAGCTAATATTAATATAGTAAATAAGTACTTAGAATATAACTAACTTAGTAAGATTAAAAAACTTAGAAAAAAACACTTAAAAGTAATAATCTAAGTCTATAAAACTAAATTACTAGCTTTACTTAACTTAGAAGTAGAACTTAATATAATTTACTTTAAAATAGCTTTAGCTACTAGCTTAAGTATAACTTCTATAATTAAAGAAATAGCTAAAGTATAGCTAGGTACTATAAATAGAGTAAAAGAGTTCTTTAAAAAGATTATATAAAGTATACTAGTTATAATTAAAAGTATTAAAGTCTAGTCTAACTTCTTTATAGTAAAAAGTATTTTTTATATAATAATTTTTAGAAACCTATTTATAATAAATTATTAATACTCCTTTTATTATATTAGTATTAGAAGAAAACTAGAGAGAACTAATTAGCTCTATAATAAAAGAAAATATTGTATAAAACTTATAAAATAATAAACTTAATTAAGAAGTTAATTATAATAGAAATATATAATAACTTTATAACTTTATAAGGCTTAGTAAATATAAAGCTATAAAGCTAAAGAGATTAGTATAAGTATATAGTTAGTAGTAATACGTATTATTAAGATAGTATTAGTAATCTAATCTCTAACTAAGAGTAATAATATATTAATATTATATAAATTATTCTATTATTTATAAGTTTATTACTTAATTATAAAACGTACTTTAGTTATTAACTTCTAGTTTACTATACTCTTTTTTAAGTACTTAGTAGTTAATAACTAGGCTAACTTTTAATACTTTACTAATTTAGTTACTAAAAGAAGTAAAGTATAAGTAGTATATAGTCTAAGCTAATATAATAGTAGAAAGTATATCTAAGAAAATAGGTAAAGCGCCTTTAAGTAGTTATAAGTTAGATAATACTAACTAGGTAGTAGTTAAAATAAACCTAAATAACTTAATTACTAAAAAAGAAAGTATATAACTACTAATTAATACTTTAACTATATAGAATAAAAAACTATAAGACTATATAAAGTAAAATAAAGCTTAGATAAAAGTTATTATAGTAAAATAAGTATAGATAGAATAAATTACTAATAGACTAAAGCTAAGTAAAATAAAGAAACTACTTAAGATACTATAAAGTAGACTTTACGTAAGATAACTTAATAAGGTAGTTTTAATAATTAACTAAAAAGAGTAAATAGTAGATAAGACTAACTAAGTAAGTACTAGGTATTTATACCTAGTAGCTTACTAAGCGCTAACTAAAAGTAGAAAGGTAGTTAAATATTAGTAAGTTATAACTTACTAATATTAGTACAAAAATAAGAGATATAAGAGATAACTCCTTTATAGATACTTATACTTAAGAAATTTAATAGAATAAAGAAAAACCTAAAACTTTTTCTAGCTTTAGTATAACTCTAGATAGATATATAAGTATTATACTTTAATATAAAAGAAAAAAAAGTTATATATATTAGACTATACTTTAAGAATAATATACTAAAATAGTTTAAACTCTACTAAATAGACTATATACTATAAGCTCTAGAAGTAAAAAAAGTTAAAATAATAGCTATTTTTAGAATCTATAAATACTTTATATAATAAATAAAAGTAGTATTTAAAGATATAGATATTATATAATAGGTAAAAAAAAAGCTTAAAAAACTTAAATAATATAAAAGTATCTTAGAGTATATATTATATTTTAAATAACTATTATAAAATATAGAATAAAATAAGCTATATTTTATTTTAAAGTTTAAATAAATATTAAAAGTAAGTATATAATATTAGTTAATTTAGATAGAAAAACTAAAGATACTAAAAGCTCTAAAGAGATAAGTAATATAAGTAGATAATAATCTTTAAAAATAGAAGATAAATAAATATAGAAGATACTATAATAGCTATAATAGTATAGAACTTATAATACTAGATACTAATAAGAATAGTAAAAAAAAAAAAAAAAAACTTTAAGTACTATAACTATAATAAACAAGGTTACTACGTAAAAAATAACTAATTAAAAAAAAAGAATTAGTAGTATATTATAAATATAAGAAACTAGGATACTTTATAAAAGACTATAAAAAAAAAGATTAAGTAAAAAGAGCTTAGTTAAAAATAACTAAAGAAAAGAAAGAAGTACTAATAGTATAAGCTAAGCCTTAAGAAAAAGTAGTAGTAAATAGAAAATTATAGTATATAATACTTAATTAAACCTTTTATTATAATAATAACTACTATATATATATTTTTAGTAAATAGAAAGTAAGATAGTTTTTATAAAAGAATAAAGTAGTAGTAATAAAAAAAATTTTAAGATTAGCTTAAAGAGATAAAATATTAAAAGGACTTACTAATAGGAGATTTAGAAAGAAAAGAAGCTCTAGTACTATTAATTACTTTTAATAAACTAAGAAGTAATAAAGAAACTATTATAATTACTTCTAAAAAATAAAAAAATATTAAAAAATAAGTTAAAATTAAAAGAATAAAGTATACTTAAATTAATAGAAGTTATAATATCTATTTAATAATAGATATAGTAAAATAAAATAAATATTAGTAGTTTAATTAAAAATACTTACTAGTTATAAGTATAGAGAGAGTATATAATCTTAAGAATATAAAGTTTCTCTTATTTAAATAATAGATAAAGTTATATAGTTATAGTAAGAAAAATACTTATATAAGGAGAATAGTAGTTCTATATAAAAAAGATATAAGAAATTAATAAAGCTTATATACTAAGTATACTAGTAGAATACTATATTCTAGTAAAAATAAGACTTAGTATAGATAAATATTAAGAAGAAGATAA
Organism: Ophiosphaerella korrae; assembly: GCA_028456385.1. Classification (NCBI taxonomy): domain Eukaryota; kingdom Fungi; phylum Ascomycota; class Dothideomycetes; order Pleosporales; family Phaeosphaeriaceae; genus Ophiosphaerella; species Ophiosphaerella korrae. The sequence continues at coordinate 8,169 of JALNQF010000760.1, read as the reverse complement.
TAAGAAAATATATTTAAAAGATCTAGTATACTTTAAAGTATTCTAGGTATTATACTTAAATACTAACTATTATATATATAGAGAAGCTAAAGTAAGAAACTATACCTAGCTAGTATAAAGAAAAAGATATAATTATATAAAAGCTATCTAGAGTAAAGATATTAAAAGTTAGAAATTAGTAAATATACTTAATAAAGAGTATATAATAATTAGACTTAAAAGAAAATTATCTTCGAAATATATTTTAGGAAAACTATAGTATAAATATATAGAAAATAAATATCTAAAGTAAAAAAACTATAAATAAAAAGTAAAGTAATAGCTTTAAAAAAATAAATAGTTTATAAAATAGCTTAAGTAAGTAAAGCTTAATAGTATAATAGGCTTATATATTATAAAAGAAAGAATATACTAAAAAAAAAGTATAAATTATAATTAATAATAAAGTAATAAAAAACTTTATATTAAAGAAGTTTATAAAAGATAAAGAAATAAAGTATATAATAAAGAGATACTTTTATTAACTAAGTATAATTAAAAGTAAACTATTCTAAGAACTTATAAGGTTTAAGATAGTACTCTCTATATTAGAGTTAGAAAAACTAAAGATTAAAAATATAGTTATAGATATAATAATAATTAATAATAAATAAGATATAATATTAGGTATACTATAAGTATAGATAACTAACCTAAAGATTAATTAGAAAATAAAAGAAATTAGTTACTTTAAAAAAGAAATATTAAAAGCTAATATAAGTATATATAAAAGAGGGTTCTTAATAAAGTATAAGAAATAAGAAAAATAACTTATAGAACCTAAAGACTACTTTCTAGAATATTAGGTATAGGATTTAGTAATAAACTTAGAAGAAAAAAAGAACGTAGAATAGAGCCTAGTATACTAAAAGACTAAAGAAAAATAAAAGATTAAGTAAGTATTTATTAAAAATATAATAAAGTAAAAATAGATATAAAATTCCTAATCTTTAGTAGTATATAGACTTATATTTATAGATAAAAAAAAATAATAAATAACTTTATATAGACTTCTAAAAGATAAATATAATTATAAGTAAAAACTAATACTTTTTACTATATATAGATAAGATATAAAATAGGTTATAAAAGGCTTAAATATTTATAAAACTAAATATCTAGAACGTTTACTACTAGATTAGAAATAAGAAAAGAAATAAATAGAAAACTATATTTAGAATATAGTATAAACTACTTAAGTATATAGTTATACTATTTAAGTTAATAAATATACCTAGAGTATTTTAAGAAAAAATTTATATAGTCTTAAGAAAATACTTAGATATATTAATATTTATATACCTAGATAATATCTTTATATTTTTAGAAATAGAAAAAGAATATATATAATACGTATATAAAGTACTAGAAAGACTAGTAAAAAATAAATTATTTTTTAAAATAAAGAAATAGACTTATTTAAATTTATTATTAAATTAGAAAATATATAAATTAATTTAAGAAAGATTAAAGTAATATAGAAATAGCTAATACTAAAAAACTTATAAGAAGTATAATAGTTTTATAGACTAGTAAACTTTTATAAAAAGTTAATAGTAAAATAGTCTAAACTTATAAAACTATTAATAAAGTTTATAAAAAAAGATATACTATTTAAATAGATTTAGGAATATATTAAAGTATTTAATTAGATTAAATAGAAGTTTATAAAGAACCTAGATATTAAAATATATAACTTAGACCTACTAGTAATAGTAAAGAGAGATATATCTAATTTAGTTTATAAAATAGTACTAATATAAAAGGACTAGATTATAAAGTAAGAATATCTAGTTAAATACTTTTCTAAGAAAATAAAGCTAGTAGAGCTTAACTACTTAATTTATAATAAAGAAATACTAGTAATTTATAAAGTATTTAAGTAATAAAGAGTATACTTATAAAAAGTAAAGTATTAAATAAAAGTCTATATAAACTATAAGAATTTTATAAAATGTATAATAAATAAAAACTTATTATAATATTATATAAGATAGTAATAATACTTATTAATATTTAATTTTAAAATTATATATATAAAAGATAAAGATAATTAGTTTATAAATACTTTAAGTAAAAGACTAGACTTATAAAAAGAAGTAAATACTACTAGTATAGTTCTAGTTAAAAATAAAAAAAGATACTTAGTTTTAAATATACTTAGAATAGCTATAATACTTAAAAGAATAAGTAATAAGCTAAATAAAAAGATTTAGAAAGAAATAAGAAAAGCTTCTAAAGAAATAGAAAAACTTAAGATTTAAAAAGAACTTATAAAAGCTTATAAAAAAAATATATTCTAAGTAAAATATAGAAAGACTTTATATAATAATTTTATAAACTACTAGTATATAGATACTAAAGAATTAATAAAATACTAGGTAAGCTTTTAAGAAATTACTATATCTTAAAAGTAAAGTAACTAGTAATAAAAGTAATATAAAATTATATAAAATACTATATAAATTTTATAACTAGTTAAAATACTAAAATAACTTTAAAGAGTTATTACTATAAACTTTATTATAAAGTTATTTAAGTTAAAAGACTTAATATTAAGAACTAAGTATAATAAAATCTAAATAATAGTAAATAAGTTTATAAAGTACTTATACTTTAAACTATATAAAAAAAAAAGTAAAATAGAAGTTACTATATACTAGGTTCTAGAGACTATAGTTAGCTAGTATAGTATTTTAAATAAAATTATTATAACTAAAAATATAAGATTTATATTAAAACTATAAAGAATAATTATAGTATTATTAGGAATTAAATATTAAATATTAATAGTATACTATCTATAAATAGATAAATAGTTAGAATATATAAACTAGATAGTAGAGTAGTACTTAAGATACTACCTTAACTATAATTAGAATAACTAGGTATAGTTTCTACTTATAGTATAGTTAGTATATAATAGTATAAAGAATATAGTAATAAAAGTATTACTTTTTTTTATAAATTATAGATTTAACTATAATATATACTAGATACTAAGATTTAAAGTATTTTAGCTTCTAAAAAGTAAAAACTTTATAAATTAATTAAAAGAAATATATAATTAACTATAATAGAATATAGAATTTTTATAAAATTAAATAGTAAAGTACTATAATAAAAAATATAGAAAAAGACGTTAGTTTAAAAAGAGAGAAAAAGTATAGTTAATATAAATAAATATTAAAAGTAAATAATTAAGTTTAAAACTAGATTATATTAATATAAAACTATATAAAGTAAAAACGAAAGTTATAGTAGTTATATTTAGACTAAGATTACTAGCTAAAATAAGGATATACTTAATATTTTATATAGTACTACTAGAAAAAGTACTATTAGAAGTAAAACTACTAGTATATAAAGTAGATATATATATAGAATAAAAAAAATAAAAAGTAAATTTTTTTTTATACTATAAGTTTTATAATAAAAGAAACTACTATATATAAAAATAGATAGAAATCGATAAAATAAAAAAACTATAAAAAAATATATAAAAACTAAAAAGTAATCTTAATTACTTTAAGAAAGTAAAAGAGTTCTATAGTTAAAACTTTTTAGACTACTTAGTAGTAAACTATAAAAATCTATACTACTAGTAATAAGCAAATAAGAAATAAAAGTACTTAATATAATAAGAGCTAAAGTAGCTTCTACTATATTCTTAAAATTAATCTTAGCTTCTAAAGTATAAAACTAAGTAAATAATTTAGTAATATTATAGGCCTTTAGTTTATAAAAGTAATTTATATAAAACTAAAGTTTTATTATTTTATAAGTAGTTTTAGAGATTAAGATATACTAAGTTTACTTAGTACTAGCTCGCTATAATAATAGTCTTTTTCTAGTAAAGTTAATAGCTTTCCCTATATAATTTAGAAGTAAGTAACTAAGTAATAATTAAATACTTATATTTAGCTATAGAGATACTAGATAGAGTATAATAATACTAAATATTAGTATAAATATACTTAAAATACGCTTTACTATCTTTTAATAATATAAAGTAAGTTAACTTAAAATTATTATAATAAAGATAAAAAAATATTTTATTTTTATTTTAAGTAACTTAGTTAGTAAAAAGTATAATATTATATTAGAAATAATAAAGTATAGAGAATAATATAAAGCTAGATATAAATAAAAAAAGAAAGTTAATAACTTTAGCTTTAAGGTAGGAAAATAAGAGCTTACTTAAAGAAAGAGATAGTATTATAATAGTAATAGAAAAAAACTAAATAAAACTAATTAGCTTTATAATAAAAGATAATAATATATATAACGTATAAAATAATAAACTTAATTAAGAAGTTAATTATAATAAAAATATATAATAACTTTATAGATTTATAAAGCTTAGTACTTATAAAGTTATAAAGCTAAAGAGATTAGTATAAGTATATAGTTAGTAGTAATATATATTATTAAGATAGTATTAGTAATCTAATCTTTAACTAAAAGTAATAATATATTAATATTATAAGTTTATTGCTTAATTATAATATATACTTTAGTTATTAACTTTTAGTCTATATTACTTTCTCTTAAGTACTTAGTAGTTAATAACTAAGCTAACCCCTAATACTTTTAAATAAAAAGATAATAGCTAAATATACTATAAAGTTTATATTAATATTTAATAAAATAAAAAGTATAAAATAAATAAATATAATAATAATAGAAAAACTAATAAAAACCTTTACTACTAAGAGTAGAGTTTTATAAATAAATACTAAGAAAATAAAAAAATAGAAAAGATATACTTTAAAAACTATTAGTAGTACCTAGTATCTATACTAGAAATTATAAAATAGTCTATAAGTAAATATAAGAATATTAAAATAAGCTAGTATTTTTCTAGATAAAAGTATTTTAGAAATTCTAGAAAACTTTATAAAGATATAAAAAAAAGTAAAAAAAAGAAAATAGATACCTAAAAACTTATTAAAAATAAAGCTATAAATTAAGCTATATACTATATATAAGTTTAAAAGTAAAAAAGTATAACTAGTTTATAACTTTTTAGTATAGCTTTATAAAGAAAAAGTTAATTAAACTAAAAAGTAAAAGTAAAACTTAAGTAGTTAGTAAATAATAACTAAAGCTAGAAATAATTTTAATAATATATTACTAATAAAACTACTTATTTTTTATAAGTACTTAGGTTATAAAAAAATAGCTAGTAAAAATAAAAATTACTAACTAGCTATAGCTAAAAAAAAAAAATACTAATTAAAGTTTTCTTATATTAAAAAGCTATAATAAGCTTTAACTTTATAGAGTTAGGCTATATTTACTTTAATATTATTCTATAAAGCTAAAAAAAAATAGCTTCTTTATACTTTATAAACTAAGAAATATAGTTAATAAAATAATTTAAGAATAGTTAAACTAAAAAGTCTTTAAATTAAGTAAAAGCTTATATAGTAACTTTTAGTTCTTAGTAAAGAAAAAAGACTAAAGATATAAACTTATTAATAATACTTAGTATACTAATAGTATAACTATTAGAGATACTAACTTACTTTTAACTCTAAATAAATTCTTAAAAAAGTTTATAAGTTACTATATTATATCTTTAAAAGACTTTTTTTTTTTAGATATAATAAAGTAAAGCTTTATTAGAATACTAAACTACTTATAGTATTTTATATACTAACTTATAAACTAGTATAGTAATATATATTACTTATAAATACTATAAACTTTATTACTAAATTTATATAAGTAGGAACTAAAATCTTATAAAAATTAATTCTAACTAGCTATATATTATATATAAATAATATTATAAGAAAAGGCTTAAATATAGACTATAATTTAGACTTACTAGAACCTAAGATCTAAAAGTTTATTAGTAAATATATTATTAATATAGATAAAGTTTTATATAACTTTAATATAACTAGTACTACTACTTTAGGTTTTAAATTAAATTAGTACTACAACTCTAAAGAGATTATAGAGTATATAGTAAATAAAAAGACCTAGTACTTAGCTAATAAGAAAATCTAAAAAATAATTAAATAGCTAGCTTATAGATTTCTAAAAAAAGTCTAAATATTTATTAGCTTTTATATATACTATATAATCTAGATTAAAAGATTTACTAAAATAGTAGTACTACTATTTAAGCTACTAAAAAAAAATAAAGAATTTATATAGAGTTAAAAAGCTTTTCTTACTATTAATAAATTAAAAGCTTAACTAACTAGTATACTAGTATTAGTATCTATAGACTATAGTAAGCCTCTTAAACTAATTATTATATTAGTTAATAGAAGTAAAAAAAGTTAAAGTATAGTACTTTAGTAAGAAAACTAAAAAAGCTATTAGAATATAGTATACTATAAATTAAAAGTAAAGTTACTTTTAAAGTATAACTAAGATTCTAGAAAATATAAGTATAAAGCTATACTACTAGTAATTAAGAAATTCTACTTATAAATCTATAGAGTTTATTTTATAGTAGAAATAAAAACTTATATATTTATAAATTAACTTAATTAAAGTATAAGTAACTTCTTAAAAGCTCTAGTTATAAAATAGCTTACTTTTCTAAAAATATAAGAATTTAATATAAAGTATATAGCTAGGAAAAAGAATATAGTAGTATATACTTTTTTAAAGTAATTAGAGCTACTAAGATAATAACTACTAAAAAAGCTTAAAGAATATATAAAAGAATTTATAAACTACTATTTAGAGTTTATAACTTTTATCTTATTATAGATAAGCTTTTAGAACCTAGAATTTATATACTTAAAGATAGAAATAAACTTAAGTATACTAGATACTCTAGAAATACCTTTCTTAAATAATATTATAAAATAGCTAGTAATACTATAAACTCTAGCTATAATAAGTAAAATAAGTACCTAAAAGCTTTATAAAAATATCTAAAAATATAAAGTTATATAAAGAGTTTTATAAGCTAAAAGTTATAAATAGTACTTACTAAAAAAAGTAGTAAATAAAAAAAAAGTAGCTAGTAATTCTAAAAGTATTATATAATAAAAGAAGATACTAAAGCTAAAAAAAAATATAGTAAAAAATCTAGATATAATATTACTAGCTAAATATATTTAAATATATAAAGACTATTAATTTTATTTACTTTAAATAGTTAAAAAAAGTTATACTTAAATTATAAAATTAAAGTTTTATAAAGATAGATTATACTAAATATAGTTTCTATACTTAATAGTAAAAAAAGTATAAAATATATAATTATATATTAAAATATTATAAGTTTATATATAGAAGCTATTATAAGGTTCTTAAAATAAAATATATTTTTAAAATAAAAAGTACTATATAATATTATAGTAGATAGAAAACTAGAAAATAAAAGACTAGTTACTAATTTTACTTACTTATATAGTACTTAAAAAGTTATTAAAAGTAATTATTACTTTTAAAACTAAGAAATAATTAAAAGAAGTTATAAAAAGTTAGTAGCTACTTTTTATAAAATTAAAACTAATTAAGTAAATAATTTACTCTATATACTATAATTAAATAGAGTTATAGTAAAGCGTATTATTAAAAAGATACTAATATACTTTATTTATAGCTAGGAATAAGTTTTACTTTTTAAATTCTATATCTTTATATAGTAAACTTTTTTATAGTTAAAAGTTTATAATACTACTATACTTTTAGTATTATAAGCTTAGTAGTTTAATAAGTATAATAATAAACTTTAAAAAGCTATAGATTATATAATTAAACTAAAAAAAAAAAGTATAAAATAGTTTAATAGTAAAAAAACGTTATATATAAAAAATATACTTAAAAGAATATTAGTACTTATTTAAAACTTATTTAGTAACTAAAATAAATCTAAATAGTAGAAACTCTTACTTTAGTAAAAAAGATTTTATTAAGTTATCTAGTTATATCTCTTTAAATAGTACTAGCTTACTAACCTAGATAGTATAAAGTTTAGAAGCTATACTTTAGAAGTAAAAGTAGTAGAATTCTACTAGTAAAGCTAGTAAGAACTAATAAATATTTTAGAAAATTTAGAGCTAAAAGCTAAAGATTTTATAATTAGATAAAAAAAAAAGTAAGCTTTACTTAATACTAAAAAGTAACCTAAAAGAGTATTAGATAAACTAG